>JAXQQM020068693.1:0-74814 GCA_034641835.2 Pinus albicaulis | reverse complement strand
CATTTGGAAATCAAGTCGGGGACATTCTCCGTACCCGAAGGAAATCGATTCTGAAGTAAGAGAATTCGATTTCAGTGGGTGAGTTTGTAGAGGAAGGAGGGAGAAATCAACTGACGGAGAAGGAGAAGGCAGAAAGGTGAAGGGAAGGGTGCGCTGAGCAGCAGCACCATCCCCTCCACGTAGAGTTACGCAGTCCAGGGAGGGACTACGCAGAGCAGATACGCTGGATGACGCAGAGGGTGTGGGAGGTCACCCTGAGGGTCGAAAATACTTCCGGTGTTTACGGAAAATTCATGCCAGGTGTATGCTAATTTTACTTTGATCACCAGGACTTTTGTAAAAGAACTTTTCATTGCTGAAGATAAATACAAACCCTCATCTACTGCACCGGTTTTCCCACATTGGGTTTTTTCGAGGACAATTGTCCAAAAAAAATTGTGTTCATATGGTTGTTTCTATTGTGCTACTTGTGTAATTTATGTTCTTCTGCTTTTGGTTAGAGTGAAGTACTACAGTTGTGTTTATTTCAAAATTTACAGAAGCATTTGTAAATAACTTATCTAGTAAGTAGGAGAAATAAATCAATCGCTGCAGTAATAATTTTCAGATCTGAAAATTTCACATTGGGCAGCAGCAAGACGCATTCTTAAAGATGTGCATGGAACAGTCGGATATGGGTTGAAATATACTCGAGGAGATGACGTCAGATTAAGCGGATTCACAAGTGCAGATTGGGCAGGTAGTTCAGTAGACTGGAAAAGTACCTCAAGGTACTACTAAAGAGTTGGATCAGGGATGATCTCTTGGTGCAGCAGGAAGCAGAAGTCGGTAGCTCTAAGCTCAGCGGTGTTGATTTTTTTGGGTAGCATCGGATGTGCTCTAGCTCCGAAATTTTGAGGGGCTAAAACACATGAGATCTCCAAGACCCAGAAATCGTTTGGAGAAATTCCACCCGGAGTGCATGTTATTCAAATAATTAATTATCTTTAATAGAACCTAAGTTAAAACTTAGGAAATTAAAATAATTAAAGTGAATTAATGTAAATGTGGGTAAGAAGTTTCTAAGTGACGAGGATCAAGTCTGTTTTAATCTTAGTCGTTGATTAAAGATTTGATCATAGCCGTTGATCTCTCAACAGGAAAAGTATAAAGGAAGGCTTGAGGTTTAGTTGGAGAAGACACACAAAGGGTGAATCTAGAGATCGAATTCTTCCAACGGAGCAGTGTTCAGACGAAGATAAAATCTAAGTGATTTAGTGCAGCGAGGGGCGATGTAGTTATTGGTCGGAGGATCTTCTCTGGGACCAAGAGTACATAGCAGAGAGGCAACAGAGACAGCAAGGGAAACAGCGTAGCCACCAGGAGAGGTGACGCAGTCCCCACAACGGGTGACGTAGGCCCACGCAGGGACTGCGCAGTGGTTCCAAGAGACACTCTGAGTTTTGCTGGATATCAAGGTTTCTGAGCTGAGAGGGCTGAAACTTGATTTTTTGAGAGGCAAATCGATTCAGGGAGGAGGTGACACATTCCTCAGCCATTCCCACGCTGGCCTACGCATCTATTGCTCAGAGGCAGCGTAGAGGGAGTTGGGGTTTCGCTAGTTCAGATCCGGATCAGCCGAGACTTGCAGTGTGAGGTAAAACTCACTAATTTTTGTCTGTCATGAATTCTCTGTACTGGATGGCCAGCAAGGCATCCAGAGATTGTACTCAGAAAACTGTTGCTTAATAATAAAAACCGTCAGATCTGTTGGACCGATTTTCCCGCTCTGCGGACGTTTAGTCCAAAAACAAGTGTGTCCTTTGTGTGATTGTTTCATCTTATTTTTCAGTACTAGATCTGTATATTGGTGTAGGTTGCAGTGTATTTGCATTAATGTTTACTGAGGAATTTTGTAATTAACTTGTTAATTGAAAAACACAAGTAGGAAATGCAAATCAATTAACTGCAGTAAGATTTCTGGTTGTTAGATTCAGAAATTTTCACAAGCAGAAGTTGAATATATGGCAACGAGCACATCAACGTGCGAAGCTATATGGCTTAGAAAGTCGCTTGAGAGTTTGTTCAGAAAGAGGATGGAAGCAACTAGTGTATACTGCGATACTCAAAGTTGTATCAAACTCTCTAAGAATCCAGTATTTCAGATAGGTCGAAACACATTGATATCAAATATCACTTTATCAGAGACTGTGCTCAGCGTGGGCAGTACAGTTGCAGCATGTACCCACAGGAGATCAAGTAGCAGACGTACTCACAAAGGCTCTAGGTAGAGTTAAGTTCATCCAGTTCAGGGAGCAGATGGGTATGGTAGAGAACCCGTTTAAGTAGCAGAAACAAATGGATTCTCAATTGCAGCAGCAGCAAATGAGAGGGATTTGCAGTGCAGATGCAGTAGTTGACAGCAATATTCAGGGTCAATAGCAGCACAGATGCAGTGCAGAGAGAGCTACGTAATAGTTGGTGGGCAAAAGCAGCCAGACATCAGCAGCACGGCCGGGATGGTGTAGAAGTCAGAGTGATGCTTCAGGAGGTTGCGACACTTGAGCACCTATGAAACTGTTTTCGTCCTCAACCCTCCACATGTCCCGAATAGGTCGAACGGACACGATTCGTACATATTCGTGTCCACTAGACCAAATCTGATCGTGTCTGTACAAGACACGATCGAATCCCGATTTTTCGGACTCGCTTAGTGCGAAAAAGCGTCTAGCGTTATAAAATAACTCATTTCTCTTTAGTTTTCTCACTTTGTCTTTGCGTGTGAGTTGAGCAAGGAGCAAGGGAGTGATTTCAAGGAGATTCAAGCAACCAGTAAATGCATTGTCTCTCTATTTTTTTTGCATTTGGTTTGCATGTGCATATGTTTTACAAATTGTGCATTTTTATTTATTGTTTACAGCATTCATGGCTCAATCAAGGGCAGCAAGGAAGGGGCAAAGAAAGGGGAAGAATTTCCACACTGGAGATGCCCCTCCTGTCCCTATTTCATCAAGGTCGGCAAGTATTCCATCTATTGGACGTGGGGCTGCTACAACAGCTTCAAATGTTCATGGAAAACAAACTCAAGACCCCAAATATCCATTGTGGAAATATGTGACAAGAGCGCCAAGGCCAAGCAGCAATGCGAAGGGAGAAGACAATGTTGCTTGGAAATGCAGTTTTTGCCACAATCATTTCATGAGCACATATTACAGTGTGAAAGCTCATTTGTTGGCTTTGCCAAGTTGTGGAATTGCAACTTGTACACAGGTGTCCTTAGCAAAGAGGAAGGAAATGGACAGAGAGGCGTTTGTTGGTGCGGAAAATGTGGCATCAAAAACAAAACAAAACAAGAATGATGACCCCCTTCCATTCTCGAGGAAAAGCAGCAACAAGTTCCCATTTGAGAGTTCTAGTGGGGGAGAAGCAACAAAAAGAAAGGCAACTACACTTGGTCCAATGGATAAGATTTTCCAAAAAGAGAAGTGGGAAGAGCTTGATCTCACCATTGCATTTTTTTTCTCTATCAGAACTTCATATCCTTCAATGTTGCACGCTCACCTCTATTTATTGAGATGTGTCGAGCTCTAACTCAAACAGCTCCATCAGGGTATGTGCCTCTTGGGTCAGAGAAGCTTAGAACCACAATTTTGACGAAGGCAAAGAAAGAGGTGGACAAAATGCTTGAGCCTATTAAATCAGCATGGCCAACATCTGGGGTTAGCATTGTTTCTGATGGATGGACAGATCCAGCATGGCACCCACTCATCAACTTCATGGTGTCTACCTTGAATGGTCCAATTTTCTTGAAATCAATGGATGCACTTGGACAATACAAGGATGCACAATATATGGGTGAGTTATTTATTAAGGTTATTGAAGATGTAGGTGTCGATTCTTGTGTGCAAATCATTACAGATAATGCACCTGTTTGCGAGGTTGCTGGCATGACCCTCACTATCTACAAAGAGTACACCAATCTATCATTGTTGAAGATTGCGGATACACAGTTTGCCTCTTCATTCATCATGTTGAAGAGGTTGAGGGAGGTCAAGACCGCTCCTGGGGCCATGGTTATTTCAGAGCTTTGGTATTTTTGGAGAAAGACAGATCAAACAACCTCAAAAAGAGTGAAGGACGCAGTGTTGGATGATGCCTGGTGGGAGAGGGTAGATCTACTTATTCAGATCACGGACACTATCATTTCCTTGCTTCAATTTGTAGATACAGACCAACCCATCCTAGGAGAGGTTTATGAGGGATGGGATTCCATGATTGAGTCTGCAAGGAACATTATTTTACATAGTCAGTGCCCCGAGTATGAGACATCACCAAAGGCCTTCTTGACCACCATACAGGATATTCTTGTCAGCAAATGAGACAAGAATTGCACACCTTTACATTGTTTGGCTCACTCCTCGAACCCAAAATACTACAGCCATGAGTGGTTAAATGGTGGACCTTCCCACAGATTCCCTCCTCACATGGATGGTGAAATCTCACAGGGGAGGAAAGATGCATTCAAGAGGATTTTTCAGGATAGGGCATCCCTTGATGAGGTGGAGGATGCCTTTGCAGAGTTTTCCACTGGCACTAGGCGATTTGCAGACTATGATGTGATTAGAGACAGGGGGGCTAAGAAGCCCTATTCTTGGTGGGCAACTGTAAAATTTTGTACATGTTCTATGCTTGATGCAACTTTACTTTTATTACAGCAATCACTCAAACAGTTAAGTAAAATGCTGATAGAACACACCAGTGGATCTATAAAAGACAAACCAGAAACAGGAGAATGTGAAGGTGCGTTACGGCGGTCAACAGGATGCTTCAACCAGCAAAGTCTCCTTGATCAGCCAACCCAGAATGTGTCACAACAATCCTCAAATCAGTCACCCAGTCAACTCAAGTCAACTCCAGAAAAAAAGTCAACGCTGTCCAGAAAAGTCAACACAGGGCAGCAACATCAAAGTCAACGCAGCTCCAACTTCGGTCAACCTTTTGACCTCGGTTCTTGTGCCAATGTGTACGGCCTCCCAAAATCGAAGTCTCCAACAAATTTCAGCCTCTTTGGACCATGCTTTGACCAAAGTCAACGCTGGTCAAACTTTCTTGGAAACCCTAGCTGCAGCAATGCGTCCTTCTTCTTGGCTGTAGCAACTCGTCCTTCTTCCCACGTGTGAGCCGAAAATGTCCTCCAAGGAGCTCGTACTAGATTAGAAGAGAAGAAGATGTGATGATGAGTGAGTGAAATTCTCTCCAACTTTGACTGTATTTATATCCATCATCGAGGTGTGTGACGCATCTGCTGGGGGTGTAAAACCTTAAGGCCGACCTGCACATATAATTTATCATAAATAATAAATTCAAAATAAATGTTCTACTCATCGGATTAAGATAAATTTTATATGGATCTTACACCTCTCCGAAAGAGAAATCCAATAAAAATATTGGTATCTTCATCTGAGCATCACAACATGGAGTTTGGACCTAGTTGTCCAATTTTAACACTCCCTCTCAACTAGGGAGAACTCCATCCACTAGTGCAATCAAACATCGTGCGTCATCCCGCCGTAACTTGCTTTGCTGGCCTCTTTATTTCAGAACAGAAGAGGGTCAGTCACAAAGACATCATCCCCCCGACTGACAAATTCAGCCCAGAGGTCCGAAACCTCTAGCAGACTCACAAAGAGTCTCCAACCAACCCAAAGTTGGTTCATCTGACCTGAAGTCAGCCGGAGGTCTGAAACCTCACTATACTTGATCCCAGATCAAGTGGTTGGACCGTGCCATCCTAGGTAGAGAGTACGGCAATCTCTGATGCGTCCATCAGTATTTGCTACTAGTCTCTAGCTTTTCCCACCTCATTGGCCAAATGAGAGGTACTTCCCATGAGCCCTGAACTCAATGGGTAGGATGCATACGGGGCACATATAATGAGAGGTGAACCAACTCAATAATCACAACGGTGGGGCAGAAGCACCACAAGGTTCGGCAAGCCTAGCCCCGTGAGTGCTTATAGCTCCGAGAAGCTATCCCCAAAGCCCCCCAGAGCTCCCAGAGCTCATCGTCCAACAGGACCCACATCATAGGGTCGTTCCACGATACCAAGATTCTCACGGAAGGTTAGTAACTTGACCTTCCCCAGGGGCTTTGTGAGAATATCCGCGACCTGCTCATCAGTTCTTATATGATCGAGCCTTACGGTGCCTCGCTGTACCATATCCCGGATAAAGTGGTACCTGATATCAATATGCTTGGATCGGTCGTGGAACACAGGATTCTCAGTCATGCGAATCCCACTCTGGTTATCACAGAGTATCACAATGGTATCTAGCACATGTCCAAACAGCTCACTAAAGAGCTTTCGCAACCAAACTGCTTCACAACAGGCCATACTCGCTGCAATGTATTCGGCCTCAGCGGTGCTCAAAGCCACCGACTTCTGCTTCCTGCTCATCCATGAAATCGAAGCAGAACCAAGATTGAAGCAACATCTTGATGTGCTCTTACGATCCACCACACTGCCAGCCCAATCGGCATCAGTATATCCACGGAGTGTTACACTCCCAGCAGTGTATCTCAGCCCATGGTTTATCGTGCCCCGAAGATATCTCAGAAGATTCTTGGCACCAACCCAGTGAAAGTGATGAGGCTCAACCAACTGTTGGCTCAAAGTGTTCACTGCAAAACATATATCTGGACGGGTGTTCACTAAGAACATCAGAGCCCCTACGAGTTGACGATACTCAGTAGGATTTGCCAATACGGGCCCAGCAGCGCTGCCACTCAACTTTTTGAAGTTGAGTTCCATCGGTGTTGACACGGTCTTGCAGTCCACCATACCAAATCTTTCCAGAAGTTTCAGAATGTATTTTCCTTGAGAAAGGAAAATCTCTCCAGGTCTCTGCCAGACCTGTAGGCCTAGGAAGTAGTGCATCAATCCTAGGTCCTTCATCTCGAACTCAACAGCGAGCTCCCTCTTGCATTGATGAATGAGAGGGTCAGCACCTGTCAGGAAGAGGTCGTCCACATACAGCACCAGAATGAGAGGCTTCCCCTGGACAACCTTGAAGTAAAGGTTTGGATCAACATTACTAAGAGTGAAGCCCAGCTTCATCAAGTAGCTATCCATTCTCTCGTACCAAGCTCTGGGTGCTTGCTTCAACCCATAGAGGGCTTTCTTCAACCTGCAGACATAAGTGTCTCGATCCTGAACTTCAAATCCCAGAGGTTGTTCTACATACACCTCTTCTTTTATTGCACCATGCAGAAGGGCTATGATTGATCGAATAGTGGTATATCGTGCCACAGGTGCAAATATGTCATCATAATCTACTCCTTCCTTTTGAGAGAAACCACGGGCAACAAATCTTGCCTTGAACTTTTCAGCACTTCCATCAGATCCATGCTTGATCTTGTAGAGCCATTTCGCGGTGACAACTGATTTGTCCTTCGGTCTTGGAACTACATCCTAGACATCATTCTTCATTATGGACTCATATTCTTCGTGCATAGCATCCTTCCAAACTTGATGCTTATTGGCTTCCTCAAAAGATCCAGGTTCAGATTGTACAAAAGTACTCATGGCAGCTAGGTACCCTTGGTATCTACACGGCTTCTTGCTTTCTCGGAATGTCCCCCTTGGGGCAGCATGTCCCTCAGCATCTTCAAGGGTGTCCCTGAGCCATGATGGTCTCTTTCTTAGTGAAGGAGATGGATCGATAGGGTCCATTGGTCCTTCAACATCAGGCATTGTCTCATCCTGCGGTTCTTCTTGATTTTCAGGCCTTTCTTCATGATTTTCCTCAGATCTTGGAAGATCTACTACTTTCTTCAGGGAAGCATCTTCGTCTAAAGTGACATCATGGCATATCTCTACTTCCCTTTGACCGGGTACATAGACTCTATAGGCCTTAGAGGTTTCGCTGTAGCCCACAAACATTCATTTCTTCCCAAAAGCATCTAGCTTACTTCTCTTTTCTTTTGGTACATGAAAATAAACAGGGCATCCAAAAATTCTAAAATGTGAGACATCAGGTTTCTTACCAGTGAAAACCTCTTCGGGAGTTTTGGAGTCCAGAGCAGAATGAGGGCATCAGTTTTGAATGTATACAGCAGTATTTGCAGCTTCTCCCCACAGAAACTTCGGTAGACCCTGGTCACATAGCATGGCACGGGCAGCTTCCACAATAGTACTGTTCTTTCGTTCAGCAACACCATTCTGCTCAGGAGTATAGGCAGTCGTAGTCTCCCTCTTAATGCCAGCTTCTCTACAAAAGTCCTTGAACTCATTTGACTCATATTCAGTGCCATTGTCGGTCCTCAAAATCTTGATCTTCTTTCCTGTCATATTTTCCACCAAGGCTTTGAAGGTACGGAACCACATGAAAGCCTCATCCTTCTTCTTCAAGAAGTATATCTAGGTTTTGCGAGAGAAGTCATCAGTGAATGTCATGTAGTAAGAACATCCTCCCAGGGATGTCACGGGCAGCATACCAGATAGATCAGAATGGACCAGTTGCAAAATATCAGATGTCTTTGTGGCACTTGAGGGGAAAGGTCCCCTTGTATGCTTTCCTTCGGCACAACCCTTACATACACCTTCATGATTATTTCCAAAGTCGGGCATCCCTGTCACCACCTTCCTTGCTTCGGGAATTGCTTCGGGAAGGGCCTTGTAATGAAGGTGTCCAAACCTTCGATGCCATAGTTCAGTTTGTCGGATAGTATCACATGTCATAGCTCCTAGTGGACTTCCTTCAACCTGGTAGAGTATTCCAACTCTAAAACCAATCACGATAGCTTCCTTGAGATTCTTCTTCCACATGCGCACCTTTCCATCAATAAATGCCACATTGAAGCCTTTGTCTTCAATCGCTTATATAGACACAAGGTTCTTCTTCAATTTTGGTACATAGAGTACATCCTGCAAATGTAGCACTTGTCCTTGAGACAAGTGGAGGGTCACAGTCCCTGTCCCTCTCATAGGATATGTGGCATTATCTCCAAGGATAATTTCCATATTAGTATCCTTCTCAACCATGTCAGAGAGTGCTTCCTTAGTTGATACAGTGTGTCTTGGTACCAACATCTATCGACGAGACATCTAAGACATGAGGCGGGGATGCAGCAGAGAGGGCAGATACAAGAATGTATTCATTTCTTTTATCAACAACATTTGACTCCTCATACCTGGAGTTTCTGGACCTTTTGAAAGGTTGATTGTTTCCATCAAAGGGAGCCTTCCTTTTTCCTTTGGACCTATTGTTTCTTAGATTTCCATTCCTCCGGTTGTTGTTGTTGTCATCACTATCGGGAGAATCCTTCTTGAAAGGACATTCTCTAGCATAGTGACCAGGCCTATGACAAGTGAAACACTTTCCCTTCTTTCCTTGGGCCCTAGCTCTTCCTTTGTTCTTAGGACCACTAGAGTTCTTCTTTCTAGAATGAGCAGCATAGGCAGCATTTTTGTCATTTTCATATTCCTTCATTCTTGTCTCTTCTTGCATGCATCTGGACAGTAGCTCGTCAAAGTTAGGAATTGTACTATTATTGAGAATGGTAGTGTTGAATACTTGCCATTCATATGGGAGTCCTCCAAGTGCGATGAGTACCATCTCACGATCGGCTATTGTCTCCCCAATAGCCTTCAGATTGTTCCTAATCTCGGTCAATTTCAGAAAGTATGTTTGGACAGACTCATCTCTGCCTTTCTTCAGATTCTTCAATTGATTCTTGAAGAATAACACTTGGTTTACATTGTTTACCTTGAACATTAGGATCAGTTTATCATACATCTCTTTGGATGTACCCAACTCAGAGATGTAGGCCACTAGGCTTTTATGAATGGATTCCCTGATCATCAGCTTTGCTTTGATCTCCCCCTTCTTATACTTGGTTTTAGCAGCAGCAGTAGCATTGGATGGAGGTTCTTGTATTTTACCCAGTACATGGTCCATGAGATCATGGTCTTCCAATTTGAGATCTAACATCATCTTCCAGGCATGGAAGTCATCCCTTCCAGTCAGCTTGTCATTCTCCTTGAAGCCATAACTTGTGGAACCCATTTTTCTTAGATGGTGATTGCTAAAGTTAGGATTTGTCTTCACCTCAGCTCTGATACCATGTAAAATTTTGTAGATGTTCTATGCTTGATGCAACTTTACTTTTATTACAGCAATCACTCAAACAGTTAAGTAAAACGCTGATAGAACACACCAGTGGATCTATAGAAGACAAACCAGAAACAGGAGAATGTGAAGGTGCGTTACTGCGGTCAACAAGATGCTTCAACCAGCAAAGTCTCCTTGATCATCCAACCCAGAATGTGTCACAACAATCCTCAAATCAGTCACCCAGTCAACTCAAGTCAACTCCAGAAAAAAGTCAACGCTGTCCAGAAAAGTCAACGCAGGGCAGCAACATCAAAGTCAACGCAGCTCCAACTTCGGTCAACCTTTTGACCTCGGTTCTTGTGCCAATATGTACGGCCTCCCAAAATCGAAGTCTCCAACAAATTTCAGCCTCTTTGGACCATGCGTTGACCAAAGTCAACGCTAGTCAAACTTTCTTGGAAACCCTAGCTGCAGCAATGCGTCCTTCTTCTTGGCTGTAGCAACTCGTCCTTCTTCCCACGTGTGAGCCGAAAATGTCCTCCAAGGAGCTCGTACTAGATTAGATGAGAAGAAGATGTGATGATGAGTGAGTGAAATGCTCTCCAACTTTGACTGTATTTATATCCATCATTGAGGTGTGTGACACATGCTGGGGGTGTAAAACCTTAAGGCCGACCTGCACATATAATTTATTATAAATAATAAATTCAAAATAAATGTTCTGCTCATCGGATTAAGATAAATTTTATATGGATCTTACACCTCTCTGAAGGAGGAATCCAATAAAAATATTGGTATCTTCATCTGAGCATCACAACATGGAGTTTGGACCTAGTTGTCCAATTTTAACAGCAACTCATGGGGCAACAAGCCCTCCTCTACAGCAGTTAGCCATGAGGCTCCTCTCTCAGGTGACTTCACCCTCTTGTTGCGAGAGGAACCGAAGCACATATGAGAATTTGTATAGTGTGAAGAATAGAAAGCTTGAGCAGTCTAGGGTAGAGACAATGGTGTATGTGCACACCAACCTTCATCTTATTTATAAGCAGAGGGAGGATTGATTGAAGGGAAAGACAAAGATGTGGGATGTCTTTCCTGACGATATGGGTCTGGACAGCAGTGTTGAGTTGGCATTGGTCAACTTGGATCTCGATGAGCCAGTGCTAGAGCTTGTCACATTTGATGATGGTGATACAGTAGAGGGGTTAGACTCCACACCAGCAGATGCAAAGATGACATTGGATACAGAGGAGGAGGATGCAGCAGAGGAGAGCAGTGGTGAGCACGATGATCATGATGACGACAGTGATGCTGATTATGATGATGAGGATTGATGACTCATGACTCATGAGCTACCTACTGCGGCACTGCCTTGAGGCTTGTAGTCTTGTCGACTTGTAGTTGTTTTGTATTTGCTATTTCTATTTGCCATTGGCATTGTACTACATATGTAACACATTTTGATTTTGATGACTTAATGAGAAAACTACAGTATCTTGTCTTTCTATTGGATCATTGATGAATGTCTATTACCTTGTATCACTATATGATGTACCTTTGTAAAACTTACATCTAGATGAAGATTTATGTTTGAACCAATGAATTTGTATGAATTTGTGTAAGAAATATCTAATTTTTAATATATATATATATATATATATATATATATATATATATATATATTAATAAAATAATATATAACGTGAACGGACATGTCCTGTTTCGGGGGGTCACCATGTCTATCTCCGACACTCAAATCCGCGTGTCCATCGTGTCCCATGCCCCTATGTCAGGTGACTTAGTTGAGCACATTCCTCGCTAAGAGGGAGTGTTGATTTTTGTAGCATCGGATGTGCTCTAGCCTCAATATTTTGCAGGGAGACTAAGGCACATGCATTCTCCAAGACCCAGAAATCATTTGGAAAAATTCCACCCGAACATGATTTAATTAAAATAATTAATCCTTTTTAATGTATTCCTAAGTCCAAACTTAGGAAATGTGATTAATTAAATTGTATTAATTAAATCTGGTGAGAATCTTCTAGATGAAGACGAAGATCAAGTCCAAGTTAATCTTAGCCATCGATTATGTTTTAATCTTCTTCACCAATGATATCTCAACGAGAGATTATAAGAAGGAACTCGATGGGCATTTGGAGAACACACCAGTGCAGGTACTTAGTTGCGCAAGCAGATCGATTTTCTCAGTGGTTGAAGTTTGGCAAGAGAAAATCGAATCAAAGGGAGAGTTGAAGGTGGGAGAGAGAGAGGGATCAGCAGTAATCCGAGAGTGCAGGGAAATTCTAGAAGGAGCAGTGTAGACGAGGAACGCAAATCACCAGCGTAGAGGTAGTGACGAAGACACTACGCAGTCACTGCGCAGAGGGTGAGGTAGTGAGGCGAGCATAACGACAAGGGGTCCTCTTCGGGGTCAGAAAAACGTTGTGAAGAGTGAGAATTTGTTCAATAAAACTCTCTCAGTGTCTCTTCTTCTATTTTTCTATCTGGAATCTTTGTACATGAATTATTGTTGAAGAATAATAAAGAAACCCTCATCTACTGCACCGGTTTTCCCACATTGGGTTTTTCCGAGGACGATTGTCCAAAAATAACTGTCATTGTGGTTATACTTGTGCTAGTATATTTCCTTGCACTTACGTTCTGCGGTATTTTAATTGTGAAGGCTGCAGTAGAATTTTTTTCGATATTTACCGTGTAACACCATAAATAACTTGATTCAGAGTTAATAAGTAGAAGAAATAATATCAGTTGTTGCAGTAGGAATTCCGATCTAGGAATTTTCACATTTATAATCACCCTTATCTTCTTTATCATGGAGTCAATGCCCTATTACACCTCTCCCAAATTAGGCATATATGTGTCAAACATGCATAGCGAATCCACAATTGGCTTACTAAATGCCAAGAGGTACTCCACCCTATCCCACCATTCATCGTCAACAACCAACCTTTTCATTGCTTGTGCTCTTTCTGTTTGGGATTGCCTCCATTGATTCCAAAGAGAAATGCATATAATTGATTGTAAATGCTTCTTTCACATGTATAAGCCTTGTTAAGAGTATGATGTGAGAAGCAAAATGAGTCTTGGCAACCTGCAAGTGCCAATGTTTCAATAAATTAAAAATCATAATTGATTGAATACCTATTACGATTCACGAATCACGACTTATTTGATAATCCAATTTACATATTTGAATGTAGAGTCATAGAAATTAGAAGTTTGTGAAATAAACTTTAAAGTTTAAGTACCTTCGCAAATTCCCTATGAATGCCTTGGGATATGTGGCGGTTTGTGTCGACGGCTTGTATTTCTTTTGCCTCTTCAAAAACAAGTCGAATCCACTCAATTTGCTTCCCTATCTTGCTCAACATGAGGTTAAACAAATGTACAGCACAAGGGGTCCAAAAGATTTGTTGATATTTGCTTTCAATAATTAGGCATGATGCTCTACACCCCGTTGCATTGTCAGTTAATACCTGAACAGCGTTTTTCAACCCCACCATTTCAATTGCTTCAATCAAGATGTCAGCAATGAATTGGGAATCTTTCAAGTGCCCCTCACAATCCATTGCCTTCAAAAACATTGCCCCCTTTGGGCTCTGGGCAATCACATTGATCAAAGCCCTATTCCTTCGATCTTTCCATCCATCAGAAATGCTGGAAACCCCTGAAATGCACCATGAATTATGAATGAGGTTTAATTTTGTCATGTCTCCATTTTCATTTTCCTCTATAGTACAGCGAGGATGGGTTTCCAAAGTATGTGATGGCCAAGCCGCAATAGCAGGATTACATCATTATGGGATCCAGAGAGGTTTTCAGGAGTTTTTACGGGATTCGATGGCATTCGCTTGGCATATTCTATCATCCGCACAACTTTCCTTTTGTTCCATTGCATTTCGGCAACTTTCATAAAACAAGATTATTGTTGGGCCTGACTTAATTAATTACGCTTGAGGTAGCATTCTGAGAGGAATACTTGATGGAATACCTCAGTGTAATAGCTCATTGGAACCGGAACGAAAATATCTATAGGATGGGATCATGAGAAGAGACTTCCAGTGGCCAGATGAAGCATGGTGAGCTATTTACCATTTTCCAAAATTAAAAGTGACTTTAATTGGTCACTTAATTAAATAAAAGGGAGGGGGGGGGGGGGGGGGGCAATTAATTTAAGGAAAAAGGCCAAAAGTGACTTAGTGAAATAAAATAAAATTAAGTCACTCAAATGGAGTCAAAAAGGGAGCTTCATTAATAATATTAAGATAATCAAAATAAGATGCTTCTAGAGGCTTGGAGATCTATCTATGGAGTCTTTAAAAGGAGGAGGAAGAGATCATTTGGGATATCTTGGATTTGGGCATTGTCTTGTGTGAGAGGTTTGAGAACCTAGTTCTCTTAAGTCCAGTAGCCCCAGGACGGAAACCCTCAGGTGATTTAGTGAGAGTGGGCGAGAACCCATCTCTCCCCTTGGTGAATCATCCAAAATTCACAGGTGCAACTATTGATCCTCAAATTAGTTTTTGGAAGCCGGTTTTCAGCGTTGGAGCAAATGATTTTGGAGGCCAATTAATTTATCTCAGCTATTCCATTATGTATTTGGATGTAAACCCTTTTCAGTTAATATAAAGCTAAGTTTGTTCCCATTTATCACATTATTGAGTTGCCATATTTTGTTGTTGCATTTATTTGGCAAATTTTATTTTAAATGTGTGAAACTTTTATATGAAGAATTATGGTTCCAGAAATTGGCCAAATATTTTGTTTGGAACATTACAGTGTTATTAGAGTTAATTATCCTGCCAACCTGCGGGTTTTAAATGCAGATTGTTCAAGGGTTTATATTGGAGGTGTCAAAAGAAAATTATTTCTGGAGGAAGCAAGATCAAATTCTTCTATTTGTTGAAGTCGTGATTCAATTGAGGTAAAATATGTCTTGCTAGAGAAGTCAAAGGTCAAAACCCTTGAGGATTAATTTATTTTGCTGGTTGTGTGAATCATTTCAAGCTAATTCATCAATTTGTCTTCTGCATAATAATTGTTCGACAAGGTGATGGGAAAATTGTCGTTTGAATATTAATTATTTCACAAAAAAAATTTATTAAAGGGCACACATATCCAAATTTTCAAAGGCTCAATTATTACAAAAAGGTCGTATCAGATTCTTACATTGTCAAGCCACTGTGAGTCAATAATGAGATGGCAGAATCGTGTTCATTTGAGCGTGGGATGCATTGAGAATCTAGCAGGAAGAAGCAACTTGTGTCCAAGAACACTAGCGGCATAAATTGTTTGACTAGATTGCAATTGCCAAGATCAAGTTGAGTTTCTGCTTGAATTTTGATTGTCGTGGAGTCTTAAATCAAGCTGAGTCAAATTGAGCCGCAAACAATTTGACGTGGGTGCACTAATACGTAAACTTGAAAGTGACTGAGTAAAAGGAAATTGTTGGCATTGCAGCAATAATCATGATGGAAGCCATGGATAGCAAAATCAAATGGGACAAACTATTATGAGAGTGCAGACCATAAGAGTGTTTGCTAGCTTTTGCACGTTGGTGCAAGAGATTGTATGTTAAGGAGCAAGGATTGTTTACAGAGACGGTGCACATTCACCAGTCCTGATGTTCCATGTAGAGTGTGATGTAATGAGTATGGAAGGTTGTGACAACCTCAACGTACTAGCATGTGATTGGTAAGTGGAGTTGCATGTTTTGGTAGAGGAAAGCGAGGACCATTTATAGTGGCTAATATCAGCATAGGCAGGTCATACTCCCTAATTGGGCATTATACCCTTGTATGCTTGTGCGTGGGAGATATTTACTTCCTAGGATGCTTATTTCACACCTGAGCATTGCATATGTGGTTATGGCTCATGCAATCATTTGTGTGGAGGATTTGTGCCGACATACACAAGTTTTGGTTACGAGCATGGTTGAGCGCAAGTGTTGCCTTGAGGGGTCCTGACCCAGGTTCAAAGTTTATGGATAAACCAACAAACCTTCCAACTACTGGCCCTTTTGCCAGTGATCTACTTGCGCAGACCAAAGTCTCACCAAAAGTAGTATGAGGGGGTGTTGGAACCAGGTTTTTGCACCCTAAGGCAAAAATTAATGAGTGGTCCTCCGCAAAAACCCGAAGCAAACTTATACAGATGCACGCATAGAGAATGCGCAAACATTAACAGAATACCACAGAATCGTTATCAATTTGGCGCAGACAAATAGAACAAAAGCCTATCCAAGTCACAGCACAACAAAGACTTAACCAGATCTATTATTTATCAGCATTTAATCATAAGTTATCCAGATATCTTGCGCAATAGATAATAATCAGCTTAGAACAGTGCGGTCTCAACAAAGCATAACAATAACCAGCACAGATGCATAACACAAGAGGTTCGCCAAAACAGTTCCTTATATTATCACTAGATATATCATTCAATACATCAATCTTCTTTACACAAAAACCCTTACAAAATCCTTCTGCGCACACGGCCAGTGGAGTCCGCACACAACCAGGTCTAGATCTCCGTGCACATAGCCAACAAGAGCCTTTTACCCAACCCTAACCCGACGAGACTCTTACAGACTATTTGCAAGCAAAAGCATAAACTGTCTTTCACAATCATCAACTAATTAGCTTAGACATCTTCTATCTATTTATATGCGCCTAGCGCGCAGATACTATGGTCTCAAACCATGGTTTGAGGCCCACAGTTTACATTTAAGTCCATTTACACAAAAATAGGGGAATTTGACCACCCCAAAGCCCTTTGAATCTCTTTGCGCAACGTGCACTTACAATATTACCCAAAATAGAGCTTTGAAACTTGTGCCTCAAGGGACCCCGCTCCAACAGACTCCCAACACAAACATGTGACTCGTCCCGAGTCACTGAGGAGCTGGCTCCTTCGTCTTAGCCTGAAGCGTCTTGACAGAAGTTTGGAGAGGGAGCACTAGTTCAAGACTCTGCGCTGCTACAGTCTATGTCGGTTGCACCATTTTATCAGTAGTAGGCCCTTCAAAGGCCATCTCTACGTTGCGTTGGGACTGCTGAATGACCTTCAGAGTATTGTCTAGTGTCTGTGAAAGTTGCAGTGCTTCTTCGGCTCAGGGTTGCATGCGCTCTGTCAATACCTGTTCTTTTCTCCACAACTCAGCAATCTCCGTTTGGATAGTTCTGCACTCTTGTACTTTTCCTCTGAATTCGACACCAGGATCAGGCCTCTTTGCCAATAGACCTGTGATTCAGTGGATTAATGTTGCGTCAATTGGGATACGCTCCCCTAGCCAGAGTGCATCGTCATGAACTAAGGCCAACAATTGCCTGACGCAGATGTCGTTGATGGCGCTGCGACCAAAGTGGGGAATTTGTAACAAGTTGAGCAGACCGGCCTTATGCAGTTTGAGCATTCCTCTTCGAGGTTCGAGGTGCACAATGCCTCCATCATAAGGGACGCGAGCTCAGGGAATTTTTCGACATCCACGATGTCCCAATCGTCAAACCTGAGGTGCAGGATTCTTGCGAGCATATCCCCCTCCATCAGGACATTCTTAGGGATCAGGGGGATTTGGATACTTGAGCACACCTTGACCACGTCCTTAGGTACTTTGACAGATGGTTTGCGCGGCTTGATGTACCCAGGCAACTATGAAAACGGCGCTACCTCGACTACATCTTTATCCAGGTCATGTATAGTTTCGGGCAGCTCATGCATTGACCGCTTCTAGCGCTCTGCTGCAGAAGGGCGTGGTCTAGGGGCCTTTTCCCGAGGAGATCTCCTTATTCTAGAGGATTGTCCCTTCATTGGTTTGGATGCCACAGGGGTTTTCATGAAGGGAGCCTCAGGCGCAGTAGGGCCGTCACCTAGTCGTGTGGTTGTCATACTGGCAGGAATGGCATATCCTAGCCCTTCGCGGCGCAATTCTTCTTCAAATCCTGGATCCAGTCCAGACATAGACACAGCAAAGATAAGGGCCAACAAGTAGCTCTGGGCATGAAATTCATTCAGAATGCAAGGGGAACTATTGCGACCCCATTGGCCATATTTATACTTGCGGCGTGTCCTCAACAGCTCCTTATGCATTAATGAGGTTCCATTACTGACAAAACGGTCCCAAATCTGGAAAAATCCCCTCATTAAATGCATTTTAGACACTCCCAAAAACGGTAATAATCTTGTCTTATCCAGTTTTACTCTTCCAACAGCTAGTTTTTGGCATCTCTGTGCGCCAATCACACCCCTTGCGCAGATACTGCGACTCGCCGCACCTGGTTGCACATATAGTCATGAGCTACCGAGAACCATCTACAAATCACCCCCCCCCCCCCCCCAAAACACGTGCTTGTTGACTAGGTACTACAAATCATGTGGGGTGGCATTCATCACATCCCTTAATAACTGCAAATTTCTACGACAGTCAGCATCCCAATTGTTCGGCGCACCTATTTTGAGTGCCCGAATCACCGATGCAGTGATCAATTCATACTTAGGGATATGCCTCTTGTAATATCCCACAAGGCTTACCAAGGTGCGCACCTGCCTGGCAATCTTAGGGGAAGAACTTAAGCCTTCAATGTCCACGCGTGGTCCCGTATATGTCACCATTGCCAATTTTTTGCAATTCATGGTTTCAGTTACTGGTGCATTAACAATTTCGGGAATCATAGCCGGACCGCTTGTATCAAAGGTGAGGATAAAACTCTCAGTCAGCGCAAACCAGTCACCAGTGCCTTGGCGCAGTTCTGTTTCTAAGTACCATTCAGTTGGCACCTTCCCCAGGGTGTGAACAAACATATAAACCCACTCAGTCCTTGGTTCTTCACCCCAGACTTTACCCCATCTAGCTAAATGTCTGCGCAGATCTTCCTCGCCAGAGTATATATCCTCCAGTTTGATTACTGGACATTCAAACCTTAACTTCATCAGGCACGCATATTCCTCCCAGTTCCCCATATTCTCCTTATGAGTAGCCCACCATTGAGCTGGAGTAGCGTGCAACCCCAGATTCAAAGCATGAAATCTCTGGTCTTCCGGCACAGTCCTTTCCAATTTGCTGATAAATCTGTTAACATCAGACGAGCCATCATAGTGTGGATTGCGTACCTCAAATGTTATACATCGCAAATATCTAGTCACACAATTACAGCGCAGCGTAGACACCTCATGCAATCGGTTCTGCCAATTCTCGATTTCCTCATCAGAGTCTGAAAAACAAGAGCTTTCCTTCTCCCACTTAAGATTTCCATCCGTTGTTGGGTTGGCCCAATCCTCTTCGCGCAAGCTCAACTTATAGATTTGGTCAATGTCATCCTCAGTGCACACAGGCTCCGTATATCTGTGTCCTTCAGCAGGGTCTAGAGGGATGATAATTGGGGCTCCATTATTCTCAAATGCCATCCTTATTTTCTTCAAGTCTATGACACCATCCATGTCAATAGCCCAATCTAATCCCAGCAGCACAAGATAGGGATTTGTATCATCCACGATCTCTATCACTTCAAAGTCGTCTTTCATATTAACGCCCTCAATATTGACAAAAAATTGAGGCAACCGCCCAAGAGGAATGATCCTCTGTTGATTGGGCGTGCGCAGTTGGATCATGGACCATTCCATCTTGGGTTCGCCCATGCACTGCCATCTCTGTTTTGGTAGAACATTAGCATCTGACCCCAGATCAAGAATTACCTGGTCCATCTCATAAGCTCCTATCTGCGCAGTCAGGCGCATCTCTCTACCTGTTCTTCTCTTGGTCCCTTCTCTGCGCAATTATCTATCAAAGCCTGCAGATTTTCCACTGCCTTCTTGTTGCGCAGTAATTTCATACATGCCTGTAGGAAGGGTTTAATCTCTTCATCTCCTCCAGTGCCTTACAACGGTCTACCTGATGTTGATACACCACCCTCGGTGAATTATTTTCATGCCTCAATAAAGGTTTCTTTTGCGCGCTGAAGATCAACTCCTGTTTTATGCTCTTACGCCTTATAGATCCAGCCACCCATAACTGATTATGTTCCCTTATCTTCATTGGTAGTTATGCCGCTCCTTGTTACCACATTCACACGTGGAACCTCCCCACGGGGTTCAGCGTGCACCATCTGCAGATTTTGTGTTAGGGTCTGCGTCTTTCTTTCCTGCATCTTAGCAATTAAGATAGGGCAATCTTCAAGCACATGATCAAGTTGCCTACAATACCTGCAAGACTGGCATGTAGGATTCGGACAATCGCGCGCATAATGGCTAGCATCTCCACAATTATAACAAATGACTTGTCCTCTTCCTTGACTAGTTGATCCACCTCCTCGACCTCTTCCTCTGCCCAGAGATCCTCCGCGCCCAGAAGGGGATGCTGGTGAGAAGGATTCAGCCTACATCCTGTATATTTCAGATTTATCCATCATCATCTCATAGGTGTGACAGTGCTACTCATCATGCCCTAATGACGAACAGAACCAGCAAAACAACTGCTTTAGGTCAGGCTGATACTTCCCAATCCTTTGACAGGAATCTGTGTCATGCAATCCAACAACTTGACAGATTGTACACCAAACAGGGCTTTTCAAGGGGCTGGGACCTCCAGCATTCAAATAATTAGTGAAAACAGGACACTGATCCTTATGGTGCCTAGAAGCTTTGCATTTTATACACCATATCTCTACGCACGCTTCCTTGCCCTTATTGTTGCGTGGACTTTGAATTTCCAAGTGCATGGCTTCCAACTGGTTATGTATCTGTTTTGTCCCAAACGTAATAGGTGTTGGTGTAGCTTCTAATTTCACTACGACCTCTAAAGCCTCAGCTAATGTGGCAATCTTTTGTTGTCCTAATCGCTGGCGCAGATGGGGGAGCAACATCGCAATGAACCATTCTTTATGTTGAGCATCGTCAATGACGAACCCTCCATCCCTGATGACACGCTTCAATTATTGGTCTACTTCCCATACAGACTAATTAACCTCCTAGTGGATATCTTTCATCTCAATTACCAGCTGTGAGTATGATTTAGGCCTTTTGAACTGCTCTTTTAGGGTTGTCTTCATCTGTTGCAAGGTAGCATCAGGGTTATCTTGAACATACCTCATATACCAATCCAATGCTCTATCCTAGAAGGCAGTAGCGAGCTGCACTTTCTTGATATCATCACTGTGAACCTACGACGCCTGCCACACAGCCTCAATCACAAACCAGAAATGTTTGGTGTCCTCATTCCCGATACCCTTGAAATTAGGCAGCTTCATTGATGCAGCGATTGCTACTTCTGGGAGAGGAGGAGGAGATGGACTGCGCGATGGAGTAGGTGGTCTTTGGTGCGATGGCAGAAATGGAGTGGATGGGGTAGGAAACAGACTTAAGGGTCTCTGCTAGAAAAAGCTTTCTTCGTCATAATCACTTGAGCTAGCAGTTTCTGGTTCAGGCTCACTATCAGATCTAAGCTTCAAAGCGCTATAAGGGACTTCCTCAGAATCTTCGCGGTAAATTTTGCCACTGCGCGTAGCTGAACCCTGTTGATGCATTCAAGCAGCATGTTCGCACAAACAACCTTTTTCACACAATAACATCTTCAAAGATAATTTCAATGAGCACAGGAACTTACCTCTAGGGCCTTTGAAAAATCTTCTCTCTGCTTCAAAGTAGGACACAAATTGATCAATGGCAAATTCAGTCACAAAGCCGCCCAAAAGTCGGTGATCCAATGATCTACAGCACGAGTGATCTTATTATCAAATTTCTCTACTTTTTGGATCAATTCAGAGGTCCACTCAGTGACTGGGTCGTCTCTTATATAGTGATGGAATTCAGCTACGCGCGACAACCACTCCTGAAGCTCGTATGCGAAGGAACTAAAGAAAATTTCATGCATTTCTGTATAAATATATTTTCCGACCCATTGTTCAACAGATAGCTTATTGCTCTTATTCTCTTGAAGTGCAAATTCCAGGATCTTTCTATCTAGACAATCCTGTAATTCGTTTCGCGAGGGCTACCACAACATCAAATCTCCCTCAAAATGACGATCCTTGTCCCGGCAATGGAACCATTTGTTGGCTTGGGGAGTCCTGACCCAGGTTCAGAGTTTATGGATAAACCAACAAACCCTCCAACTACTGGCCCTTTCGGTAGTGATGTGCTTGCGCAGACCAAAGTCTCACCTGAAGCAGTATGGGGACGTGTTGGAACCAAGTTTCCGCACTGTTAAAATTGGACAACTAGGTCCAAACTCCATGTTGTGATGCTCAGATTAAGATACTGATATTTTTGTTGGATTCCTCTTTCGGAGAGGTGTAAGATCCATATAAAATATATCTTAATCCGATGAGCAGAACATTTATTTTGAATTTATTATTTATAATAAATTATATGTGGAGGTCGGCCTTAATGTTTTGCACCCCCAGCAGATGTGTCACACACCTCAATGATGTATATAAATACAGTCAAACTTGGAGAGCATTACACACCAACTCATCACACATCTTCTTCTCTTCTCTGATTTAGTACGAGCTCCTTGGAGGACGATTTCAGCTCACACGTGGGAGGAAGGACGAAAATGTACAGCCAAGAGGAAGGACGAAATTGCTGCAGCTAGGGTTTCCAAGGAAGCTTGACCAGCGTTGACTTTGGTCAACGCATGGTCCAAAAGGGATGAAATTTGTTGGAGAATTCGATTTTAGGAGGCCGTACACATTGGCACAAAAACCGAGGTCAAAAGGTTGACCGAACTTGGAGTTGCGTTGACTTTTATGTTGCTGCCCTGCGTTGACTTTTCTGGACAACGTTGACTTTTCTGGAGTTGACTTGTGTTGACTCGGTGACTGATATGAGGATTGTTGTGACACATTCTGGGTTGGCTGATCATGGAGACTTTGCTGGTTGAAGCATCCTGTTGACCGCCGTAACGCACCATCACATTCTTCTGTTTCTGGTTTGTCTTCTATAGATCCACTGATATGTTCTATCAGCATTTTACTTAACTGTTTGGGTGATTGCTGTAATAAAAGTAAAGTTGCATCAAGCATAGAACATCTACAAAAATTAACATGGTATCGAAGCTGAGGTGAAGACAAGCCCTACCTTTAGCAATCACCATCTGAGAAAATGGGTTCCACAAGTTATGAATTCAAGGAGAATGACAAGCTGACTGGAAGGGATGACTTCCATGCCTGGAAGATGATATTAGATCTCAAATTGGAAGACCATGATCTCATGGACCATGTACTGTGTAAGATACAAGAACCTCCATCCAATGCTACTGCTGCTGCTAAAAACAAGTATAAGAAGGGGGAGATCAAAGCAAAGCTGTTGATCAGGGAATCCATACATAAAAGCCTGGTGGCCTACATCTCTGAGTTGGGTACATCCAAAGAGATGTATGATAAATTGATCCTAATGTTCAAGGTAAACAATGTAAACCAAGTGCTATTCTTCAAGAATCAATTGAAGAATATGAAGAAGGGTCGGGATGAGTCTGTTCAGACATACTTTCTGAAATTGACCGAGATCAGGAATAATCTGCTGGCTATTGGGGAGACAATAGCCGATCGTGAGATGGTACTCACCGCACTTGGAGGACTCCCATATGAATGGCATGTATTCAACACTACCATTCTCAATAATAGTACAATTCCCAACTTTGACGAGCTAATGTCCAGATGCATGCAAGAGGAGACAAGAATGAAGGAATACGAAAATGACAAGAATGCTGCCTATGCTGCTCATTCCAGAAAGAAGAACTCTGGTGGTCCTAAGAACAAAGGAAGAACAAGGGCTCAAGGAAAGAAGGGCAAGTGTTTCACTTGTCATAGGCCTGGTCACTATGCTAGAGAATGTCCCTTCAAGAAGGATTCTCCCGATAGTGATGACAACAACAACAACCGGAGGAATGGAAATCAAAGAAAAGGAAAGAGGGAGGCTCCCTCTGATGAAAACAATCAACCTTTCAAAAGGTCTAGAAACTCCAAGTATGTGGAATCTAATGTTGTTGACAAAAGAGATGAATACATTCTTGTATCTGCTCTCTCTGTTGCATCCCCGCCCGACACTATGGATGTCTGGCTGATAGATAGTGGTGCCTCAAGACACATTACTGGGTTCAAGGAAGCACTCTCTGACATGGTTGAAAAGGATACCAATCTGGAAATTATTCTTGGAGATAATGCCACATATCCCGTGAGAGGGACTGGGACTGTGACTCTCCATTTGTCTCAAGGACAAGTCCTACATTTGCAGGATGTACTCTATGTACCAAAATTGAAGAAGAACCTTGTGTCTATATCAGCAATTGAAGACAAAGGCTTCAATGTGGCATTCATTGAAGGAAAGGTACGCATGTGGAAGAAGAATCTCAAGGAAGCTATCGTGATTGGTTTTAGAGTTGGAACACTCTACCAGATTGAAGGAAGTCCTCTAGGAGCTATGACATGTGATACTGAACTATGGCACCGAAAGGTTTTGACACCTTCATTACAAGGCCCTTCCCGAAGCAAGGAAGGTGGTGACAGGGATGCCCGATTTTGGAAATAATCATGAAGGTGTATGTAAGGGTTGTGCCGAAGGAAAACACAAAGGGGACCTCTCCCCTCTAGCATTTGATGTCTTGCATTGATACATTCTGATATGACTGCTCGTGACATCCTTGACAAGATGTTCCTTTTATGAGACAAACATGTTCAGGAACGTTTGCAGAAGAGCTAGCATCAAGAGGGAGACCACAATGTGTGTGGACTACTGTGAAATCTCTCAGGCTTATAGAGTTTATGTGCTTGATCAAAGGAAAGTTGTAGATCTTCCGAGATCTGAGGAAAATCATGAAGCAAGACCTGGAAATCAAGATGCTGAGGGACATGCTGCCCTGAGGGGGACATTTCGAGAAAGCTAGAAGCCGTGCAGATACCAAGGGCATCTAGCTGCCATGAGTACTATTGTACAATCTGAACCTGGATCTTTTGAGGAAGCCGTAAAGCATCAAGTATGGAAGGATGCTATGCACGAAGAATATGAGTCCATAATGAAGAATGATGTCTGGGATGTGGTTCCAAGACCAAAGGACAAATCAGTTGTCACCGGGAAATGGCTCTACAAGATCAAGCATGGATCTGATGGAAGTGCTGAAAAGTTCAAGGCAAGATTTGTTGCCCGAGGCTTCTCTCAAAAGGAAGAGGTGTATGTAGAACAACCTCTGGGGCTTGAAGTCCAGGATCGGGACACCCATGTCTGCAGTTTGAAGAAAGCCCTCTATGGGCTGAAGCAAGCACCAAGAGCTTGGTACGAGAGGATAGATAGCTACTTGATGAAGCTAGGCTTCACTCGAAGTAATGCTGATCCGAACCTTTACTTCAAGGTTGTCCAGGGGAAGCCCCTCATTCTGGTGCTGTCTGTGGATGATCTCTCTCTGACAGGTGCTGACCCTCTCAGTGTAAGAGGGAGCTCGATACTGAGTTCGAGATGAAGGACCTAGGACTGATGCACTACTTCCTAGGCCTAGAGGTCTAGCAGAGACCTGGCGAGATTTTTCTTTTTCAAGGAAAATACATTATGAAGCTTCTGGTATGGTGGACTGTAAGTCCGTACTGATGGAACTCAACTTTAAGAAGTTGAGTGGCAGCGCTACTGGGCCCGTGTTAGAAAATCTTACTAAGTATCGTCAACTCATGGGGGGGCCCTGATGTTCTTAGGAAACATCCGTCCGGACATATGTTGTGCAGTGAAAACTTTGAGTCAACACATGGTTGATCATAACATTCACTAGGTTGGTGCCTAGAAACTCTTGAGATATCTCTGAGGCACGATAGACCATGGGCTGAGATACACTGCCGGGAGTGTGACACTCCATGGATATATTGATGTCGATTAGGCTGGCAGTGTGGTGGATCGCAAGAGCACATTTGGATGCTACTTCACATGTAGATCTGCTTCGGGTAGGAAACTGAAGTCGGTAGGATTGAGCACCGCTGAGGCTGAATACATTGTAACATGTATGGCCTGTTGTGAAGTCACTTGGTTGCGAAAACTCTTTAGTGAGTTGTTCGAGCATGTGCTAGATGCCACCGTTATCCTTTGTGATAACTAGAGGGGGATTCGTTTGTCATAGAATCCCGTGTTCCACTAACGATCCAAGCATGTTGATGGCTGGTATCACTATCCGGGATATGGTACAGCGAGGCGCCGTAAGGCTCGATCATATAGGAACTGATGAGCAGGTCGCGGATATTCTCACTATGCCCTTGGGGAAGGTCATGTTCCTAACCTTTCGTGAGAATCTTGGTATCATGGAACGACCCTATGATGTGGGTTCTGTTGGACGATGAGCTCTGGGAGCTCTGGGGGGGCTTTGGGGAGAGCTTCTTGGAGCTATGGGCAACCACAAGGCTAGGCTTGCCAAACCTTGTTGGTGTGCTTGGACCCCACCGTTGTGATTTTGAGTTGGTTCACCTCTCATTATCAGTGCCCCGTATGCATCCTACCCATTGAGTTAAGGGCTCATGGGAAGTACCTCTCATTTGGCCAATGAGATGGGAAAGGCTAGAGACTAGTAGCAAAGACTGATGGACGCATCAGAATTTGCCATACTCTCTATCTAGGATGGCACAGTCCAACCACTTGATCTGGGATCAAGTATAGTGAGGTTTCGGACCTCCGCCTGACTTCGGGTCAGATGAACCAACTTCGGGTTGGTTGGTGACTCTTTGTGAGTCTGATAGAGGTTTCGGACCTCTGCGCTGAATCTGTCAGCTGGGGGATGATGTCTTTGTGACTGACCCACTTCTGTTCTGAAATAAAGAAGCCAGAAAAGCAAGTTACGGCGGGATGACGCACGATGTTTGATTGCACTGATGGATGGAGTTCTCCCTAGTTGAGAGGAAGTGTTAAAATTGGACAACTAGGTCCAAACTCCATGTTGTGATGCTCAGATTAAGATACTGATATTTTTGTTGGATTCCTCTTTCGGAGAGGTGTAAGATTCATATAAAATTTATCTTAATCCGATGAGCAGAACATTTATTTTGAATTTATTATTTATAATAAATTATATGTGCAGGTCGGCCTTAAAGTTTTACACCCCCAGCAGATGTGTCACACACCTCAATGATGTATATAAATACAGTCAAACTTGGAGAGCATTTCACACCAACTCATCACACATCTTCTTCTCTTCTCTGATTTAGTACGAGCTCCTTGGAGGATGATTTCAGCTCACACGTGGGAGGAAGGATGAATTTGTACAGCCAAGAAGGACGAAATTGCTGCAGCTAGGGTTTCCAGTGCTTGGACCGGTCAATTTTGGTCAACGCATGGTCCAGAAGGGCGAAATTCGTCGGAGATTTCGGAGCCATGATAGTCGTACATTGCACAAAAATCGAGGTCAAAAGGTTGACCTGACTGAGTCGCGTTGACTTTCTTGTCGCCGCCCGCGTTGATTCTTCGGGACGTCGCTAATTTTTCCGGGAGCGGGGACTTGTGCTGGGACTCCTGGGTGACCGATTTGGAGGATTGTTGCATACACTCGTCATCATCATGGAGACTTTGCCGGTTGAAGCATCTCGTTGATCGCCGTAACGCACCATCACATTCTTCGTTTCCGTGGTTTGTCTTCAGTGTGATCCACTGATATGTTCTATCAGCATTTTACTTAACTGTTTGGGTGATTGCTGTAATAAAAGTAAAGTTGCATCAAGCATAGAACATCTACAAAAATTAACACGCACCCTGAGGGAGAAATTAATGAGTGGTCCTCGGCAAAAACCCGAAGCAAACTTATACAGATGCGCGCATAGAGAATGCGCAAACATTAACAGAATACCACAGAATCGCTATCACTTTGGCACAGACAAACAGAACAGAAGTCTATCCAAGTCACAGCGCAGCAATGACATAACCAGATCTATTATTTATCAGCATTTAATCATCAATTATCCAAATATATTGCGCAATAGATAATAAGCAGCTTAGAACAGTTTGGTCTCAACAAAGCATAACAATAACTAGCACAAATGCATAACACAAGAGGTTCGCCAAAACAATTCCTTATATTATCTCAAGATATATCATTCAGTACATCAATATTCTTTACACAACAACCCTTACCAAACCCTTACAAAACCCTTCCACACACACAACCAGCAGGAGCCTTTTACCCAACCCTAACCCTACGAGACTCTTACAGACTATTTGCAAGCAAAAGCATAAACTATCTTTCACAATCATCAACTACTTAACTTAGACATCTTCTATCTATTTATATGTGCCTAGCCAATGATACTATGGGGTCTCAAACCATGGTTTGAGGCCCACAGTTTACATTTAAGTCCATTTACACAAAAATAGGGGACTTTGACCACCCCAAATCCCTTTGACTCCCTTTGCGCAGCACGCACATACAATATTACCCAAAATAGAGCTTTGAAACTTGTGCCTCAGGGGACCCCGCTCCAACAGCAAGTTTGGGCATGGATCAGTTTTTGGATACAACATTACTTCTCGACAAAGCAACCTCATATGTAGCTGAATCTATACATCGAGTTCTTAATCTCCATTTACAAAGTTGCTATATTATAGTTGCCACTTGAATTTGTCTTTGTTGAAATGTATTTCTATATATAGAATATCAGTCTACTCTGGAAACAGTATGAGATGTTGGTTGTGATTGTCCCTAGAAATTATATATAGGGAAAAGGAAATACAAACATATGCTCTTGCCTAAACTTTATGATGCGGTCTGAATATTTATGGGACAAGAATCTTTTCATTGTTGCTTGGTAGACTTTGGGAGACATAAGTGGTATTGGCCATTTTGACTTAGATTGAGGCTGCATAAAGTACTCATAGTTATAAACCCCTGTAATTGCTACACATGTATATTGTCGAGTGTTGAAACAAAGGGTGCTTGTCTATTGTCGGTGGTGAGAGAGAGTTGGTCATAGTTGTAATTGTGAAAATTCCAAGTCCTAAATATGGAATCCTACTACAACAAACTGAATTAACTTCTCCTACTTGTAAATTACATTAACAAGTTATTTGCAGATTTCTTCTGTAAATACTGAAGCAGCCTTCACTTAATTAAATTATTATACGAAACAAGGAATTGAGCAAAAGAAAAGCATCACACAGGACACCGTTGCTTTTGGACAAATGTCCCCGGAAAAACCAAATGCGGGAAAACCAGTGCAACAGATTAAGGGTTTTATTGTTAAGCAGCAGTTATTTCTAAATACAATCTCTGGACGCCTTGCTGGCTATCCAGTACAAAGAATATCACTTGGCAAAAGAAAGACAAATTGTGAGATTACCTCACTCTGCAAGTCTCGGCTGATCCAGTAGTTGAACTGACGAATCCCCGGCGCCCTTTGTGCAGTAATTGCGTAGGCTTGTGTGGGGACCTCTGATGGACTGTGTCACCTCCTCTGTTGAATCGTTCAGCCCTCAGAAATCTCGATTACAACCCTCCCAGCTCAGAACTTTGATCTCCCAGCTGAAACACGGACTTCTGCACGGAATACTACGCTGCATCTGTGTGTGGACTTTGTGGCCCTGCATCACCCTCTCTGAGCTCTGCATTGTTTCCTTTGCGTCTTTCTCTGCATCTCTACTAAGTATTCTTGCCCTGGAGAAGATCCTTCGACCAAAACTGTCTTTGCCCCTCAACTGCGTGAAAATCTCTCGATCAAAGTTTTCCTCTGAACACTACTCACTTCAGAAAATTCAGTCTCTTGATCTCTCGGTGTGTTTTTCCAAATGACCATCAAGTCTTCTTTATAGTCTTCTTCTTGAGACTTCAACGGCTGAGATTAGATCTCCAATCAACGGCTAAGATTACATTTTGACTTAATCTGCTTTTTCCAAAAGTTACACCCACAGTTCAGATTAATACCCATTAATTTTTTTAATTTCCTAAGTTTAGAGTTAGGGTCTCATTAAAAGTAATCAATATATTAAATAAAACCATCTCTGGGTGGAATTTTCCAAAACGGTTTATAGGTTATCTGGAATACATGTCTAAGCCTCTCCACAAAGCTTGAGACCTAGAGCACATCTGATGCTACCCCAAATCAACAGTAATAGTTGTGTGCTACCAGAAATTTGACTCTTCCTAGTCGGCCTTGTATTTTTCATCTAGTGAATCATTATTGCAAGGTCTAAGTCTGAGTCCTTATTGAGTTCTAGTCAAATTATTGTTGTAGCTAGTGAGGTGTTTTGTTGAAGAGTCAAAGTCTTGAGTGCTAAAAGTTGTGTTGTAAGTTGGGGGAAGTTTGTCAGTCAGAGTCCTCAGTAATGTATAAAATAGCTTGATGTACTTGTCATTCTTCAAATAAAACATAGATCAAACCTTCATAAACTCCCTTAATAAACTAGCAGCAACAATCAACAAATCCTTTTCCAAGGGGATACGTACTATGCTACAGCAAGAGCAACCACAGGAAAAACATGAGATGGGACCCAAAATCTATGCACTTGGGACAGATTTGAGTTTCATGGGAGTCACAGTAAAAGCCCTTCTCAAATTGGAAGAACTTGCTTCACTCCTCTCCAAGTTGGATCTGTGGAAACGGAAGAGCTTGATTTGGGCTCTCAAATCAGCCATGCTTACCCTAGTACAACACAAGTATTTGGAGCACCCTTGTAAAGAGGTCAAACTGTTGGTTATCGCCTGTCTCAGAAGTATCATGATGTTGACCGCACCTATACCCCCTTACAATGATGACATTATGAGGAGAGTCTTCAAGATGATAATGGAGACCTTTCAGAACTTGAATAACAATGAGGGCCCCACCTTTGGGAAGAAGCTTGAGATTCTAGAAGTCATGGCCATGGTTAAAACATATGACATCATGTTTGACTTAGAGTATGATGACTTGATTCTTCAAATGTTCCAATGCTTCTTCAGCCATTTGGAGGAGAGAACAATTGGTTTCACCCACTGCTTATGAACTAGCTAAAAGGTTGGTTGAGCAGAACATTGGGTTATTCAGAAGACAATTGACCAGGGAGGAGTTGGTCAAGTTTGGTGGATCAAGAAGCAAGAATGAGCTAAGGAGGAAGGGTCTTTGCTTCATCTGCCGTGAACCGTGGGGGCCTAACCACTCATGTTTGGGCAAAACCGAGTAGATGAGAGGGGTGGATCAAGAGGAGATTCTTTCTGACTTTCAAGATGGGGATTCTTCTTCTATAGTTGAGCCCATGGGTTTTTATGAAGATTGTTGATTTATGGTAGCAACGGATGTGCTCTAGCCTTGTAATTTTGTATATGGGCTAAGACACATGTATTCCATAATACCTAGAAAGGATTTTTGAAGATTACACTTAGAGATGGTTTAATTAAACTAATTAATCATTTTTTTAATGTTTTCCTAAGTGTAAACTTAGGGAAACTGATTAATTAAAGGGTATTAATTAAACTTAGTGTGAATTTTCTAGAAAAAGTCACGGATCACCTCCAAATTAATCCTAGCCCTTGATTATGTTTTAATCTTGGTCGTTGAAGGTTCAACAGAAGAATATAAGAAGGAGGTTGAGGGGCCTATGGAAACAAACATCAGACGGAGAAAGAATCAAGAGTTTGATTTCTTCAAAGAGAGGAAGAATCGAAGGGATTCTCATTTTGCAGAGAGGGGAAGGTGACATCTCTAGGAGGGAGGATTTCTGAAGCATAGAAAGTGCATGAAGAGGAGTGAGGGAGGAGCCAAAGCATCAATGCAGAGTTACCCTAGCAGTAGTTACGTTGGGCCAGCGCAGAGAAGTAGAGGGAGTTTCGTTTTCTGTTGGAGGGACAACTGAGGGTTCATCCGTTGTCTGGAGGATATTTCGGGAAGGAAGGGGCACTCTAGTCTCATAAAGCAGCAAGCACAGAAGCATCCACGACAAGCAGCAGAAGCAGTGACGCAGTGACAGTGTGAGTGATGCAGTCACTACGTAGAAATCACGCAGAGCCAGTCAGTGTGGTTGCAGGTCAGTGTCGGAACTCAGATGGTGATGTGAGAATTGTCTCACTCAGCCTTTTCTCATCAGAATTCTTCAATCACACATTTGTACTCAAAATTTCTGCATAACAAAGAAACCCTCAAATCTGTTGCACCGGTTTTCCCACATTGGGTTTTTCCGGGGAAAATTGTCCAAAAATAACAGTGTCTATGTGTGAATACTTGTGCTATTTTTATATGTGATTTGTTAATCGTGAAATCTGCAGCATATTTTATTTTTTTATTTAACACAAGTTAAATGTTAAATAATTGTGTTTAACAATACAATAGAAGAAATTTAATAAGTAGCTGCAATAGAATTCTCCATTATAGAATTTTCATAAGGATAGCTCTGAGGAGCATGAACAGTCATATGGAGTTGTCGACAGCAACCCGATATTCATCTATATGAGATGGAGGAGTATGATGAGCAGCAGATTGTTCCCATGGGGGAAGACGATCAGGAAGGAGACTGGGGAGATGAGGGACAGATGATTCAACGTGGAGAGCACACAGAGGAGAAAGAGTCGGGTGAGGAGAATGATATGCACAATGTGCATGATGAGCCGTTTGTAGAGAATCAGTTGAAGGTTCATGTTGATCCCATGTTAGAGGAGGATGAGCAGCCATCTTTTGGACCAACCATTGATGAGAAGCAGACAGATGCACAGGCAGCTAGCAAAGTTGCAGTACTTTCAAGCAGCAGCCCTCTCTAGGAGTACCAAGACAAGGTGTGCAGAACGATTTGCCCACTTGTACCCATTATAGGGAGGGAGGCGGGGTTTTCTCGTTGGATATTATTGATTGATGAGACAAAGTTGTGTGAGTTAGGCACAATGCAACATAGGGGACTTGTCCCATAAATAGGTGCCTATGCATCTGATCCTTCCCATAGGATGGATTGGCGAGAGATCATCAATTGGTACCCTATTGATGGAGCAATGTTTTCATTCAGTGACAGTGCAGCAAGAGCCCTTCGATATAAGGGGCATTACATGCTCTAGTCGACAGTGGGATGCCAAGGGTGTTGATTTATGGTAGCATCGGATGTGCTCTAAGTCTTAAATTTTGCAGGGAGGCTTAGGCGCATGTATTCCAAAGAACCGAGAAAGTGTTTTGGGAAATTCCACCCGGATTGTGTTTTATGAAAATAATTAATTATTTTTAATGGGACCCTAAGTCTAAACCTAGGAAATTAAAATAATTAAAGGGTATTAATAAAACATGGTGTGAATCTTCTAGAAAAATACGAAGATCAAGTCAAGTTAATCTTAGCCATTGATTAACGATTTAATCTCGGTTGTTGAAGTCTCAACGAGAAGATTATAAGAAGGACTTGATGGGGCAATTGGAAAACACATCGGGCAGATACTAAGTTACCTAAGAAGATCGATTTTCTCACTGGCTAAAGTTCGACGAGAGAAAATCGAATCAGAGGGAGAATTGCAGGTTGGAGAGAGAGGGCATCAGCAGAGCTGAGAGTACAGGATTAGACCGGAGGAGGCAGCGTAGAGGAGGGGCATCGCAGAGGCAGTGACGCAGTGGCAAGGACAACGCAGGGACTATGCAGAGGCTGACGCAGTGAGACGCAGAGAAGGTACAGGGCCTCTCCAGGGTCAGAATTTCACAGTGGTGTGAGTGAGAAAATTGTTTGTAAATTTCTCACCGATATTCCTCTTCTATTCTTTTGGTTATTTTATACAAGAGATTTTGTTGAGGAATAATAAAGAAACCCTCATCTGCTACACCGGTTTTCCCACATTGGGTTTTTCTAAGGACAATTGTCCAAAAATAACTGTGTTAATGTGTTTATACTTGTGCTAGTATTATTCCTTGCATTTACTTTCCACAAAAATTTTATTGTGAAGACTGCAATGTATTTTATTTTGATATTTACCGTAGCTCATGGTAAATAATTTATTCAGTTAAACAAATAGAAGAAATTTAATCAGCTACTACAGTAAAATTCCGGATGGCAGAATTTTCACATGGTATCAGAGCAAAGAAAACAGATCCAAAAGAGCCAGTGCTGAACAGAAGAGAGAGATCGGGAGACTGCGCAAGTAGTGAATCAGATTCCCTAAAGGATTGCGCAGTCCACTCCAAGAGGACAAATTTTCGTGGAAAATCTCTCTATGAGTGATTCGACAGAGATTTCCAAATCAAAATTTGCTAGTGATGGAGCGAGCTGTGCAACAGGGTCAGCGTAGAGTAGTCTTCAGGAGGGACGCCGTTTTTGCTGGACCACAAAAGCGTCAAAAATCGAAGGAAAAATAGCACAGATAAGTATGGAAAATTTAGATGTCTCTGAATTATCTTCCAGATTGGAAGAAGACTTCGCATGTTTGTCAAGTTCAGCATCTGCAGGTGTTTGGCACATTGATAGCGGGGCTTCAGCTCACATGATTAGAGTACGAGAATATTTCTCGAGCTATCAAGAAGAGCAGATGGACTTCTAGATCACTATAGGAAACAAAACAAAATGCACTCCAGCAGGGAGAGGCACCATAGCATTTCAGACGGAGGCAGGAACCAGCATCAGAGCCACTAATGTGATGCATATGCCAGGGCTAGGAATGAATCTGATTTCAGTGTCGCAGTTACAGGACAAGGGATACGATGTATACTTCATTGGAAAGAAGGTATACATCAAACATCTGAGCTGGAAGAAGAAGAGGCAAATTGGAGCTCAAAGAAATAGACTATACAAATTGCAGTTCAAATCTCCAATGGCACTGATAGGCAGCAATATTGATGGCGAAAGAAATCTGAATGAACTATGGCATAGGCGAATGGGACATTTGCACCATGGAGCACTAAGGATGCTCAAATAGACTGTCACTGGGGTACCAGTCCTCAGTACGGAGCATGATGACGTATGTCAAAGATGCACATTAGGGAAGTACGCTAAGGCAACGTTTCCCAGAAGTGATAACCGAGCAGAAGGCGTATTAGGATTGTTACACTCAAGACATTTGTGGCCCAATGTCCACTAGAGCTCTCAGCGGTGGCGAATACTTTGTCACCTCCATTGATGATTACTACTCCAGAAAAAACTAGATCTACTTCCTAAAGACCAAGGATGAGGTCTTTGATCGGTTCAGAGAGTTTAAAGCTCTCGTGGAGAACACGACAAGGAAGAAAGTAAAAGTATTGCGCTCAGACAACAGTGGAGAATATACGAACAAAGACTTCAAAGATTTCTGCGCAAAGGAGGGCATCAAGAGAGAGTGGAGAGCTCCATACAATCCACAGCAGAATCGTGTAGCAGCGCAGAAGAACAAAACTATTGTTGGGGCAACAAAAGCTATGTTATAAGACCTAGACTTGCCTAGATTCTTATGCGCAAAGGCATGCAACACAGTCATGTATATTCAGAATAGAACTCCTCACAAAGCATTGGAGAAGAAAACGCCTGACGAATTTTCACAGGGAGTAAGCCAAAAGTGAGTCACCTCCAGATATTCAGAAGTCTGGCATATTGTCACGTACCAGATGAGAAGCGTAGTAAACTGGATCAGACTACAAAAAAGGGGTATCTTGCAGGATATGTGAAAATTTCAATCTTGAACTTCTACTGCAGTGATAGATTTATTTCTCCTACTTATTTCATGATAAGTTATTTACAAAATTCTTCCAGTAAATTTTGAAATAAACACTACTGCAGTAATCACTCAAGTATATGTAGAGAATAGAATGGTAAAAAAAATGCAAGCTCAAGAATCAATCACATTGACAATTATTTTTGGACAATTGTCCCTGGAAAAACCCAATGTGGGAAAATCGGTGCAGCAGATGAAGGTTTATATATTAATCTTCAGCAGTAAATTCTTTACAAGGAAAGACTGGCAGACTAACTGAGAAACTTCATGAGAAAACACCTAAGATAAATTCTCATCAAACCTCTGGAGAATTTCCGACACTCGGGAGACTCATTGCTCCTCTCTGTGTCACCTATGCGTGTCTCTATGCGCAGAGCCTGCGTGAGACTGTGTCACCCTGTGTGAGCTCTCTACGTTGTTGCTCTGTGCTGCCCTCTCCGGCCTTTTGCATCCTTCTTCCCTCGAGCCCTGTTACTGTTGATGCCCTCTGCTTCCTCTGCCCTGCAACTCTCCCTCTGAAATCGAATTATGTTCCTTAAGAATCGACTTCCTTCGGGTTACTGAATGTATGCCCGCTTACTTTCCAAATGACCCTCAAGCCTTCTTTTATAATCTTCTCGTTGAAGAATCAACGACCTATATTAGAAGTTTAATCAATGGCTAAGATTAAAACTTGACATGATCTTCGTTCTCTAGAAGATTCACACTTTGTTTTATTAATACCCATTAATTATTTAATTTCCTAAGTTTAGACTTAAGGTCTCCATTAAAATAATTAATTATTTTAATAAAACATGAACCAAGTGAAATTTCCATAAACGGCGGCTTCTGGGTTCTTTGGAATACTGGTGTCCAAGCCGCCTCACCAAGTTTGAGACTTAGATCACTTTTCGATGCTACAAAAATCAACACTCCCTCTTAGCGAGGAAAGTGTTCTAGCAATTTGCCTGCTGCATATTGCCCTGACCCTAAAGCATCCTCTGTGTTGTTGATGTTTGGCTGCTCCTGCTCCTCATCTGTTGCACTGCTGCCTTCTGTACTGTTGCCCATGACACTGCCACTGTCACTACCTCATATGTACAACAGCTCCCTCCCAATTTTGCATTTGTCCATTTCTGCTATTGAAATGGATTCTTGATCATCCCCATCTTCTCTCTGAAGTAGACAAACTTTGTCTTTCCCAGAGCTTTAGTGAGGATGTTTTCCACCTATTCTCCTGTCGGAACTGTACATCTCCCCGCTGGACACATTCTCTGATAAAATGACACATGATGTCAATGTGCTTCGACCGATCATGAAACACGAGATTTTCGAAGAGGTTGATGCAACTCTGATTATCACATAGAATGTCGGTCGCTTCCATCCTTTCCTTGAGTAGATTCACAAGTAGCTTCCTAAGCCATATGGCCTCACACGAAGCAGTGCTTGCTACCATATATTCTGCCTCAGCTGAGCTCAAAGCCACGGATTTATGTTTCCTGCTGCACGAGGAAGTCATTCCTGATCCAACATTGAAGCAATACCCACTAGTACTTTTCCGATCTATTGGGCTTCCAGCCCAATCTGCGTCTGTGAACCCACTCAATCTGATGTCATTGCCTCGAGTGTATCTCAATCCAAGCTCGACTGTTCCCTACAGATATCTGAGAAAGTGCTTTGATGTTGCCCAATGTGCCCTCCTTGGTTCCACCAGGAACTAACTAAGGGTGTTGACAGCATAACAAATGTCTAGCCTAGTGTTGACTAGATACATTAGGGACGCTATGAGCTGCCTATACAAGGTAGGATCAGCCTCATCATCTTCGAAAGTATCAATCTTCTTCCAGTTGGTGATCATTGGTGTAGCCATGGGTCTACAGTCCTCCATCTTGAACCTCTTCAAGATTTTTGTAGCATATCTCCCTTAACCAAGGAAGATCTCACCCTTCTACTGCCAAACTTCCAACCCCATAAAATAATGCATCAACTCCGGATCCTTCATGTCGAATTCTGCAGCTAAATTCTCCTTGCATTCCTTGATGAGCCTAGATGATCCTGTTAGGAATAGATCATCTATGTATAGCACCAGTATTAAAGGCTCATCCCCTACTCTCAGATAATAGAGATTGGGATCTGTGTCACTCTTGACGAATCCCATCTTCTGCAAGTAGCCATCAATTCAACCATACCAAGCTCTAGGGGCTTGCTTAAGTCCATACAAGCCTTTCTTAAGCCTACACACATGAGTCTTCTTTTCATGCGTCTCAAAACCCTCCGGTTGTTCGATATATACTTCTTCTTCTATCACCCCATTCAAGAATGCAATCTTGACGTCCATCTGGTGAATCTCCCATCCCATCTGTGCAGCTAGGGATATCATGGATCTAATAGAAGTATATCTAGCTACTGGGGGCGAAGGTCTCTTCATAGTCCATCCCTTCCTTCTGATCATACCCTTTTGCCACAAACTTGGCTTTAAATTTTTCTATGCTGCCATCTGCAGCATATTCGATCTTGTAGATCCATCTCGAACCCACAACTAATATGTCCTGAGGCCTAAGAACCACTTCCCAGACATCATTTGTCATGATGGAACTATACTCTTTCACCATTGCATCTAACCACACCTGATGCAAAGTTGCCTCCTGAAAACTAGAGGGCTCCCCAACCTGTGCTACCAAGGCTTGGTATCTGTTCGGTTGCCTGCACTGCCTCTTCTCACTTCTGGGGGCTCCGACAAACTCCTCTGCGTCCCTCAAAATTTGGCGTAATTCCCTGCTCATTCTACCACTAATAGTGGGTGGATCTACCTGCTCCCCCTCCTGCAAATCTTCGGAAGATGAATTCCTTGGATCCTTGTGCCTTGGAGAAGCATTGGTGCTAGCCTCCGTTGGTTGTTGTGGCTGGACCAGACCCTCCTCGGACTGCGTTGCGGTAGGCATCTCCCGGGATTTTCTGAAAGCTCTTTCCTCCATGAACTTTACATCCCGTCGTACTACAATCTTCCTGCTCTCAGGAATGCAGATTCAGTAAGCCTTCGTATTTTCACTATATCCCACCAGATCTCCCTTTTTCTTAGTCTTATCTAATTTCTTCCTCTTCTCTTTGGGTACATGGCAGTATGTCACACTGCCAAATATCCTAAAGTGGCTTACCTCTGGCTTCCTGCCGGTGAAGACACTTTCTGGAGTGATCTTACACAATGCACTATGAGGAATCATGTTCTGAACATATAAAATTGTATTACAAGCTTCAACCCACGGAAATTTGGGCATGTCTTAATCATACAGCATTGCCCTTGCAACCTCGAGAATAGTTCTATTCTTCCTTTCTGCGATTCCATTCTGCTCCTAATTATACGGAGTGGTCCACTCTCTTCTGATGCCTTCCCTTGTGCAGAACTCTGTGAAGTCTTTAACAATGTATTCTCCACCATTGTCTGATCGCAGTATCTTTATCCGCTTTCCTATCAAATTCTCAACTAGAGCCTTAAACTCCTTGTATCGATCAAAGACTTCATCCTTGGTCTTCAAAAAGTAGATCCAAGATTTCCTGGAATGGTCATCAATAAAAGTGACAAAATATTCGGCACCACTAAGAGCTCTAGTGGACATTGGTCCGCAGATGTCCGAGTGTATTAATCCCAACACACTCTTGGCCCTCTTGTTGCTTCTAAGGTAGTTTGCCTTGGCATATTTCCCCAATACGCACCCTCTGCAGACGTCATCTCGCTTGGCTGCCTTGGCATATTAATTATGTAATGTAATTTACTTAATAGGAGAAGTACACTCAGTTGCTACAGTAGGATTCATTAGATATGTTAAGATCTTGGAATTTTTACATGGTATCAGAGCATTGATGTGAAATAGGAAGGACAGATCTAATTTCTGAAGTGAAGGTCGTTTTTGCTGCAGTGCAGCAAAACGAATCCCTAGAGGGATTGCGTAGATCTAGCCAGGAGGGTTGAAGCTTCGAGGTTGTCTCTCTCTGAGTGAGTCAACAAAGAGGTAGGACTTCCAGTTCGAGTTTTTGTTGTGGCAAAAGGAGCTACGCAAAGCCTCCATGCAGAAGACAGAGGGTCGCAGTTTTCTAAAGTTGTTGATGGGCAGAAAGCGTCAGAAGGAACCAGAGGAACGCATATTTGGGGAATTTCTTCCTCAGTGATTTCCTAGCAAAGGAAAATCAGCATTTCTCAGTAGCTGAGCAGTAGAGGAGCTGCAGAACTTACAACTCCACCAGGGAGTGCGTAAGCCTGCCAAGGACTGTGCAATGGGGAGAAAGAGGGAGTAGATTCGACAATTTTTCGATTGATATGGCATCTCACAGACTTCGTGATCAAGATCGATTGGAGGGCTCCTCCAACTATATGATATGTAAGGAATGGGCTATTTTTCTTCTAGATGAATATAATTTGAAGACGTTTGTGGAGAACATGGTAGCTCTACCTAAAAATCTGGATCAACTCAATAAGTACAGGGTTGATATGGCAAAAAGAAAGAGCTTGCTCCTTGATGGTGTCAAGGACCACATTGTCTCACATTTGGTTGGCAAGAATACTGCCAGAGATGTGTGGGTTGCTTTACATGACCTATATGAGGGATCTTCTAAGCAGCGGAAGTTGTACTTGGAGCAGAAGCTCCATATGATCCAGATGCGTTAAGGGGAGCACGTGATTTCATACCTTATGAGGTTTCAGGAGGTTTGTGATCAACTGTTGGCAGTAGGTGCTACACCTACAGCTACAACCATGGCACAGATGGCCCTTAACGGTGTCACGGAGGAGTGGCAGGTGTTTGTCCAGAGCATACTGGGCCGAGCAGCATTACCTAGTTGAGAGCAGTTGTGGGCAGTTTTTCAGGAGGAAGACCTGAGGAGAGACCTCATCAAGTGCAAACTTTATGGCAGCAATGGAAGCGGATTGAAATCTGTGGAGAAAGAGGAGAACGCAGCCCTTGCATCTAAGGGACAGCAGGCGCAACGGAAACCGAAGCGTGATGCTTCTAAGGTCAAGTGCTTCAGATGTGGCGAGATGGGCCACTATGCATCTCAGTGTCCTCTGAAGAAAATGGACAAATATGAGAAGCATGACCCAAAGGTTGCAGCCACGAGAATCGAGGTGGATGAGGCGGCCATGAGTGCCCATGCTTCTCCTAGTGAGAAGTGGGGTGATATTGAGTTGTAGTTCTTGGAACTTCAGTTGGGCAAGATCCTTGAGGAGCCCACCTCATGGATCATACCTTCCTATGGGAGCCCATGATCAGCAATAGCGGGATGGAGGAGTTTCAGTGGAGTCGAGTGATGAAGAAGATAGTGCAGTGGATAGCAACATTCATTTCCGGAGCAGCGTAGAGCAGAGGCAGCAGCAGCAGCGCAGTGTATAGTGGTGCAAAGCAGTGCTTACACAGTGCAGAGCATCAGAAGGACAGCCCAGTAGCTATCAGCAGTCAGATTCTTCAACACTGAGGTGCATCTGCTAAACACTTATTCAGTCTTGGGTGAGTTTTCAACTATTTCTCTCAGCAACTAAGTTGCAGTGTAGATGCAGTGCTAGCAGCATAGTGGATGTAGCACTTGAGAGGGACTTGCAATACAGATGCAGCAGTGATAGTGGCAGTATCATGGGCAGCAGTGATAGTGGCAGTATCATGGGCAGCAGTACAGTGGCAGTAGCAGTGCAGAGACTGATGAACTTCAGCAACGCGAAGGATGCTTCAGGGACAGAGCAGTATGCAGCAGGCATTATTTCTAGAGCACTTTCCTCACTAAGAGGGAGTGTTGATTTTTGTAGCATCAAAAAGTGCTCTAAGTCTCAAATTTGGTGTGGAGGCTTAAACACTTGTATTTCAAAGAACCCAGAAACCGTTTGTGGAAATTCCACTCAGTTCATGTTTTATTAAAATAATTAATTATTTTAATGGGAACCCTAAGTCTAAACTTAGGGAAATTAAATAATCAAAGGGTATTAATAAAACAGAGTGTAAATCTTATAGAGAACGAAGATCAAGTCATGTTTTAAATCTTCTAGAGAACGAAGATCAAGTCATGTTTTAATCTTAGCCATCGATTAGACATCTAATCTGGATCATTGATTTGTCAACGAGAAGATTATAAAAGGAAGGCTTGAGGGTCATTTGGAAATACACAGAGACATTGAATTGATCTAAGATCGTAATTTCTGGGGCACGGTTTGCTGAGAAATTCGAACTAGAGATTTGAGCAGTGAGGGGCAGAGATAGCATTCGGAGAGAAAGATTTTCTTAGTGCGGCGGAGCATCAATCACAGAGAGGCAGAGGTGATCTAGCCTAGCCAGCACAGAAGGAAAGGGGCTGACACAATGACTGCGTAAGCTCACGCAAAAGAAGCGTAGAGGCAGAAGGAAGGGTTTTTGGAATTCGCTGGTGGATTAGTTTCGGAGGTCGGGATCCGAAAAGTGGCACCGAGAGGTTGTTCCTTAGCATCCACAGAGGCAAAAGGACTTGGCCGAGGCTGAATGCTGAGCCTGGAAGGGGGTGGCGCAAAGGCTGCAAGTTGCAGTGCTGGGACTACGCAGAGGCTCCCCATGGCAGGTTTTTCTTCAATCGGATCAGCCGGAAACTCAGTGATTGAGTGAAATATTTCTCACAAATTCTTCTGCCAGTATTCTTCTCTAAAACTGAATAACCCTTGAGGGTATTCAGAGATGTATTCAAACATTGCTACAGCATAATAATAAAACCCTCAGATCTACTGCATCGATTTTCCTGCAATAGGTTTTTTCTGAGGACATTAGGTCCAAAAATAATTGTGTCATATGTGTGAATGATTTCCTTGTCTAGTTTCCTCGTTTCTGAATCAATTTTAGTGTAGGATGATTCAGTAGTTGCTTCAATGATTCAAATCTGAATTAATTATGTAATGTAATTTACTTAACAGGAGAAGTACACTCAATTGTTGCAGTAAGATTCATTAGATCTATTAAGATCTTGGAATTTTCACAATCTTTAGCTTCACTCCAAAGAATGCTTCTTGTAGAGTCTTGTCCCCCAAGACCTTATGAGCACTCTTGTTTTGTACATACATTTTTGCATTTGATGCCTCCACCCAAAAGAACATGGGCAAATCCTGGTCATGAATCATCACCTTGGCAACTCCAACTATGGTTCGATTCTTACTTTCAACAACCGCGTTTTGCCGTAGGTTTTATGGTCACGTCAAGTCCCGCTTGAACCCTCGCTCCTTGTAGTAATCTTTGAATTCATTGATGTTAGTTTTTGTAGCATCGGATACGTTCTAGCCTCGAGATTTGGCAGAGAGGTTAGGTCACATGGTTTCGGGAAATTCCATCTAGAGACGACTTAATTAAAATAATTAATCAGTTTTTTAATATTTCCTAAAGTCTAAACTTAGGAAATATAATTAATTAAAGGGTATTAATTAAGTCAAAAGTGAATCTTCTAGAAAAAGACATGGATCAAGTTCCAGTTAATCTTAGCCATCGATTAAGTTTTAATCGTGGTCGTTGATGTCTCAACGAGAGATTATAAGAAGAAACTCGATGGGGCTTGGAGAACACACTTGCAGAGATCGAATTCACTGGCAGATCGATTTCCTAAGTAGCAGTGCTAAGTTGCCAGAGAGACAACTACTGAGCTCGTTGCAGTGAGAGAGGGGCAGGGATAGTAAGGTCGGAGTAAGATTTTCCAGATCCGGTGAGTGCATAGTAGAGAGGCAGTCAGCACCATAGAGAGGCAACGCAGAGGCCACGCAAAGGCAGCCCATTGCTTCATAGGAGATCCGCATTTTTGCTGGGAGGCAAAGATGTTTCAGTGCCAAAAGTTGGAGAAAGGTTCTGGAGGCCAGGAGGGTCCAATTTCCAGACAGCAGTTGATCAGTTAGCGAGAGAGACATTGTTCCTAGCTATGGGATGCAATACTCCGTAGGTTGACGCAGTGACTGCATAGAGGCAGCGCAGAGAAGCTCATCTTGAGCCAAGGTCAATGTCAGATCACCAGTGGGAGTGAGATTTTTCTCACTAGACTCTACTATCAGATTTTCTTTGTATGGTTTGCTAGATTTTAAAGCAACCATAGATTTGTACTCAAATTTACTACTACATAATATACAAACCCTCAGTTGTTGCACCAATTTTCCCAAGTTGGGTTTTCCGGGGACTTAGTCCAAAAATAACAGTGTTATTTGTGTGTGTGCGTATCTATCTTTCCAGCACTATTTTCTTCCGCAGTATTTTTGATTTGTGAAGGTTGCAGTGTATTAGTTTTGATATTTACCATAGAACACAGTAAATAATTTGTTTAATTTATTTAACAAAAATGAGAAACTTAATCAGTTACTGCAGTAGGACTCCAATTTCTGGAATTTTCATATGGTATCAGAGCACATGAGAAGTAGGAAGAGCTCATTTTCGGATGGAAAGAGGGAGCTTCGAAGCACTACGTGATCAGCTGCTCAAAACCCCAGGAGGCTGCGCAGTCCATTGGCTAGAAGGGCAGATTTTTTAGGACAAATTATTTCTCTAAATAAGTCGACAAAGAATCAAATTTCCAGATCAAAGATTGTCAGAGGCAGAGGGAGCAATAGCATTTTTCTTGCAGAGCAAATCTTCAGCTGGGACATAGTTATTCTGTAGCAGTTTGCTAGAGCATAATAGCATCAAAAGGGAAGAAGAGCACACATTGAGGGAATTCTTTCCTCAGGGAATTTCTAGCCTAGAAATTTGATTTCTCATTGCAAAGCAGCAGTAGTTGTGAGCAGATTTTCCAGCTCCAGCAGGGAGTGCGTAGACCCTAGCAGCAGCGACACAAAGGAAAAGAGGAAGAGTTCGACATTTTTGGCGAGATGGCATGAGCAAGGTTGAGAAATCAGGATCGGCTGGATGTTTCAGCCAACTATGTGATCTGGAAGACCAAGATTTCTTGCCTTCTAGATGAATATGATCTCAAGACCTATATCATTTCAATGGTAGTTGTTCCCACGGACCCAGATCAGCTAAAGGCCTACAAAAACGATATGGCGAAGGCGAAGAGGTTGATTCTCGATGAAGTTCGAGATCACGTGGTGTCACACATAGCTGGCAAGGACACTGCCAAGCAGATGTGGGATGCTCTTGCCACGATGTACTATGGATCTTACGAGCAAGGGAAGATGTATTTGGAGGAGAAGCCGAGGTGTAACAAGATGCAGAAAGGGAAGCGCATAGAACCCTTCCTTACTAGACTTCAGGAAGTCCAGGATCAGTTGTTTGCAGTCGGGTCAGCGCCCCAACCTACAAAATTTGTGTGGTTTGCTTTGAATAGTGTTTCCAAGGAGTGGAAAGTATTCATCTAGAGTATCCTAGGCAGAGAAAACTTGTCAGATTGGGACAGAATGTGGGCAAATCTGCAGCAGGAGGAGATGAGGTGAGACTTGGTGAAGAGCACCATCAGTGGCAACAACAGCAGTGGGACGAAGGAAGTGAAGGAAGAGGAGAACACAACCCTTGCATCAAAGGGGCAGCAGGAGCAGCGCAGAAGGAAGAAGGGCATTTCTAAGGTCAAGTGCTTCAAGTGTGGCGAGCTAAGCCACTACAGCATTCAGTGTCCTCTAAGAAAGAAGGACAAGGAGGAGAAGCAGGACCAACAGGTTGTTTCCACGAAGATCGATAGGCTTTCCTCCAGGTTGGAGGAAGAGTTTGCCATGATCACTGATAGACCTCCAAGGGTGAGGTGAAGAGATTTGTTTTTGTAGCCCCATAGAGCTACAGATGGGCAAGATCCTTGAGGAAGTCCACCTCTTGGATCAATACCTTGCTATGGGAGCCCATAGCACACAGTAGCAAGATGGACCAGTGGCAGTTGGTGCAGTCAGGTGCCAAAGTGACAGATGCAGTAGCTAGTAGTAGTCAGAAACTGAGCAGCGCAGTGCAGAGTTGGCAGCAGTGCAGTTGGCACTGTAATATTCCCAATTAGCCTTGCTAATTGGAATATTTCATTTTGCTTAATTTTGCCGCTTTAGCTAGAAATAATAAATAAAGTGAGAAATAAGAGGGGTCACCTCACTTTAGTCACCTCACTTTATAAAATAAAGTGTTTTTCCTAGTTGATTGACGTTATAACTTAGAGAGGGGCCTTGGGGGTCCACATGAGTAGGAGGGGAGGCCTCACGCTGACCCAAGGTTAACTGCGCAGGCCAAGGAGAGTGAAGGACGCAGTCAAGGTTTTGGAGGGAGTTTAGCACTATAAAAGGTGGGGTTCTCACCTCATTTGGACATGCATGATTTTATATTGATATTGAGAGCTAGACTTCTGTTTGCTTCAGCACGCCGGTTGTTTAGTCGGTCTGCAGCACTGTTTAGTGCAACCGAGTGTCTCCGGTCGGAGATCTCACCCTTAGCCTCGGGGGACTTCGAGTGCCTGCCCTGGTAAGGTTATTTCTGGTTTCACCCTTAGCTTCGGGGGACTTCGAGTGCCCGCCTTAGTAAGGTTATTTCGAGTAACACCTGGCCAGTGGGGAATTGTAGAAGTGGGGCTCAGTGAGATTGGAGAGAAGAAGTTCTTGTGGTCGGCTACAGAGCCCAGCGGTGAAAAACGCTGTTTCAGGAGGAGGAAGGACGCAGTTCCTATCTGGGAGGAAGGACGCTGTTCCAGAGGGAGGAAAGGACGCAGATCAGTCTTGGAGTGAGGACGCTGTTCCAGCAGGAAGAGGAGGACGCAGATTTGAAGGCACATTGATAGATCCAGCCTTGGAGATTGTAGATCTGAGCAGATATTTGCAGATCTGGTTCTGTAGGTTGCAGATCTGGAGAGATAGCATTAGATCCAAACTTTTGGGAGATTGGGTGTGATCTCGGTGGAGATATGCGCATCCAAATTTCAGATCCGAGGAGAGATAACATCGATCCAGCCTCTCTCGTGGCTGCATCCGAGGAGATATTGCGTATCTGGAAGATAGATCCGTCAAGAGATAACAGATCTGATATAGGAGGACGCAGATCTGGAGGGATAGGACGCAGATCTGGATTGGAGGCTTCAGATCCAGCAGATCTGAGCATATAGGACGCTGATCCATCTGGGAGGACGCTGATCTGATGAGCAGGAGCATGTGAGTAGGGCTTGACAGCGTTTTACAGGGTCTGTGGCCTTGAGGAGCTGAGCTTTTCATTTGGAGGGTTGGTGACCAGCACCACATCTGTTTCAGCGCTGTCACTAGTAGAGACAGCGTTTTCCTTGGTGAGGGTTTGGAGGATTGATATCAGCTATCTTTTAGTCTTCAACTCATAGTTCCAGTGCCGTCCAGCTTCAGTCTTCAGAGCAGTCTTCAGCCAGCTAGGACGATGTCCTTGTTTGCAGCCATTGTTTGTCTGAGAGGGCCTCCACTTGCCTAGGGCAAGGATAGGTGCACTCATTCCGATTATCTTGTACTCCTATCTATGTGTTCTGAGATTAATAAAATGGCTTAGAATTCTGGCATTCTATGTGTGCTTGATCTATTATCTGGTTCCAGCATTTGTTTATGTATTTCTGTCTGGCGTATTTCTGTGTATTACTGGTTATTTCCCTTTGGGGATATTACAGTGGTATCAGAGCATAATTCTGGCTCAGCCTGTGGTCTATGACATCAGAAAAGAGATCATACAGAGCAATAGCAGTTGCAATACCAGAAACGCAGTTGGAAAAAGGGCCAAAATATAAAGGGTCAAATTTTGAAGTTTGGAATTAGGAAAAACGTTTTCTGGGTTTTTCTGGGTTTTGGGCGAAGATCACTTTCCCAAATTCCTAGAATTTTCCGAGTAGTTTTCAGTGGGTAAATCGGAGGGCGAAGTTAAGCAACAGTATGGTTTTGCAGCAGCCGTGCAGTTTCTGAGGAGCCTGTAGACACATAGCAGAAAGAGCTGATGGCAGGTGATGTGGATAAGAGGAGATTTAGGGAGACACTCCTCCGTCACATGCAGGAGACATCACAGAAGATGCAGGAGACATCTCAGAGGCTCTTGGCCATAGAGATCAGGCAGAGAGAACTCCCTAGAGTTCTTCAGATCGGTGAGAGATCTGGTATGTCTCGCCACGTACCAGTGCACGATGCTATTCCCATTATGACGACTCAGGTACCCGTGAGATCCAATATGCCCACATTCTTGCCAGAAGACACAGGGACAGGAGTGCGGAGAGGTGCACAAAGGGATAATCCAGCACCCACACGTCCTACCATGCCTACCTTCCTGGTAGAGGACAAGGGGTCGACAACACCGAGAGAGTTGAGTCCAGCTCGATGGGCAGCCGTTTTTGCAGAATGGCAGTCCATGGGGGAAAACTTCAAAACAGTTTGTCCTTTCGAAAGTTACGTTGAGCTCAGACTAGATGGAGTAATAAGGTACAGTGGTAACAGTGGATTTTCTAGCACGCAGAGTTCAAAGTTGCAGCAGACCACTAGGAGGACACCTTTTCCCATGCATGAGGGACCCATTAATCCCTGTGAGTCAAAGCCCAAAAAGATTGGAACGGTGAAAAGGAAGATTTCATTCTCATCCCTTTCCGGATTCAGGGGAAACTCATCCACCGTAGAGGAAGTCAGAAAGATCGAAGAGAAAGAAGAAGAAGTACCATGCGCTTCCGATTCTCATCAAGAAGAGATCACATCACCTCGTGAGGAGGCTTGTGATAACGTTGTCACACTCATGGAGGAGCAGCCACACGCATTGACAGTTGGGGCAGCCAACACTTTTGAGGACAGGACTCTTGTAGACCAAGGGTCAAATATCATTGCTACTGTAGAGCAGCCTGGTTGCACTGTGCTGTGCAATGTGGAAACACTCGAGGAGGAATCAAACCATCATTCTCATGAGCCATTGTTGGACTGTACATCACATTGGAGGTTGGGGTTTGAAGCCTTGAAGATTGACGGTAGACATCTTGGAGTAAGAAATCTTTTTACCCTTCAAGATGACACTTTCTCAATGAGCTCCTCTCAGCTCAAAGAGAAACTTCTACTTTCAGATCCGAGACCTCATTGGTTTTGGAAGACTATGGATGAGAGGAAGGTCCCAAGGATAGATCTCACTATAGATGCACTTCAACACACTGTGGAACACAATGATTTGGTTCCCTTCTCACAAGAACAGATAGAAGATGGAGGACATCTTCGGATGGATAACATCTCTCATGCTTGTGTTGGACATCCCTTGAGCCATACACATCATGATGGGAGGTTTTTGCCTACCACCTATTTGATTCTTGATAGGGTCTCATTGATCCTTGAGAAGTTTATATTTCAAAATCCCATGAAGTGCAAAATCAGCAATTTGATTTGGGAGGATGGTAGCCCTCATGGGAGGAGTACCAGGATGAGGAGAAGGAGGCATCCACAATGTATTGAGTGGATGTGGATGATGAGCAAGAAGCTAGGAGGCCATTTGCAGATCTATGACACCAGGCAGCAGGAGGCTTGGCTGCGCTGGTTACTCTTGAAAGAGTTTGGCCATCACTTGGCAAACACTCTTCCTAAGAGTAGGAGGATGGGGAAAAGATGGATGGATACTTGCATCATTGAGCAACGTAGAGTATGGATGCATGGTGTTGATGTGTTACTCATATCATTCATTGTGTCTTCATCACATGAGTTGTTTGATGGAGGTATGGAGAGGCAACACAATGTCTTGTTGCTTGGTTTGTTCCTAGGAGAGCAAGGGCAGATTTGCTCTCACACTTTGTATGATGTTGCAGGAAGAGGGGATGGCACTATCTCCTTGGTCTTTGATGATGACTGGGAAGCACTCCCATCTTGGAAGGAATTCCATATTTATTGCAGCATTATTAGAGGAATCTTTGACAAGGAGCATGTCAAAGAACAGAGTCTTGTATTGACAGGAGCTTATTTGCATGAGCTCACAGCGTTGTCACCTTGGAGCAGAACATTATGGATGAAGTGTGCGCAGCAGAGATATGGTGGATCTATAACCCATAGGTCCCAGGATCACTTCATATTTGTTGCACTTACAAGAAGTAATGATGATAGAGACATCTATGGCATATTCTTCTTAACTTGGGTTTCCAAGCATTATCTTCTTGCAGCACATGGTTCAGTCTTCTTCATAGCAGGTCAACACTTTATGGAGGACTCATTCATGGACCCATGTACCATCTTACTTCCAGCATATGGTGAGGGATTTGTTTATACATTCATTGATTTGCACACTCTTACCATTCTTTATGCAGTGCATTGCTTCACAAGAGGGCAAGCTTGTCACATTGCTCCATGAGTTGTATTGGGCCAATCTACATGATGGAGGCAGCCATCTCTTTTGTGGCCTTGGGCAAATGTTTTATCATCACATGTATGTTCATTTGCAGCACTATATCATGTATCATATGAAGACATGCATGGGTAACATAAACATTTTGCCTTGTACTCTTATCAAGCAGCCACTTGTAAAACTACGCTGTACTTGTTGGGGAAGCTGTTGGTACCTCTTTTCATCACATGTAACCTTCAGCGTTTCCTTCATTTTGCTGCTGATCATGTCTTCATTTGCTGATATATGTCAGATTTGTATGGGAGGCTTGATTATGAGGGAGACACGTGAGCTGGATGTGTCCGTGAGTGGGAAAAATTCTCACAATTTCTTCACTACATGTTCTAATGGAAGCATGGGAGGAGGCATGGCCACCACTACTATGTATGCGTTCTCTTTTGATGTGGGCCATGAGATTGATATTCATCCATTGTACAGCCATGGGCAAGTGGTTGGACCTATGTTGTTGTCATATTCAGCCATTTACTACCCATTAGTAGATGTAATGGATCTTGTACATTGTGATTTTCTGAGATTGCAGTGGATGAGACTACGCTGTATCCTTGTGAGGGATTGTTTGCATTATGTATCCGCATACAACACCTTCAGCAAACATCTCATTAGGATGATCCATGAAGCACATGTCCTATTCTTCATGGATGAATTGTTTTGGGCCAGCTTGTTCTTCGTTGTTGGAGGGGCCTTCTTTGGAGGATTGCTCTTCACTTTGCCATTGGAGGGCAATGATTTTGCAGCCCAAGATCAGCATACACTCTACACTTGTCATGAGGGGAGAGAAGGACAGCATGGGGTAAGCTATGATGCTTGCCAATTTCATATTTTCAGCCCACCTTCATTACCAGAGCTTGAGGTGGAAGGAGATTTTCAGGAGTTGCCTTGTTGGGAGGTGGCTCATTTTGTCTGGATGATTGCTTGGAGATGGAGGATCCACAGGAGGGAGATATTCCTCATTATATTTTCGACTCCATGCCTTGATTGGAGAGAGGTGACGAGTTGGTTCACGGTTGATGGGCCAGCTTACACAGTCATAGATGCAGAGCAGCAGCGGTCATGGTCTTCAGTCATAGCCAGAGGCAGTGAGCAGTCCGAGCCATGGGACTTGGGCTATTATTGGCCATGGTGGCGATGGGACCCGGGCGGATTGTTGGTTGGCCGGTATCATGAGAAATCAGTTTGGGATCCTGGCATTGAGATATCCCTTCGTATCAGGGTGATGCAGGAGATAGAGAGGTTTCAGTGGGACCCAGGCACATTTTGCAGTATCGGTGAGGAGCATCAGCTAGAGAGTAGGCTTGTTCAAGCACTGCTTGAGAACAAGAAATTTTTGCCGGATGAGGATGCCACTTGGGAGAGCGAGCAGACTTTACAGCATCCATCACTCCAGTTGCTTGAGGACAAGCAACGTTTTGCCGGGGGAGATTGTAATATTCCCAATTAGCTTTGCTAATTGGAATATTTCATTATTGTTTAATTTTGCCGCTTTAGCTAGAAATAATAAATAAAGTGAGAAATAAGAGGGGTCACCTCACTTTAGTCATCTCACTTTATAAAATAAAGTGCTTTCCTAGTTGATTGACGTTGTAACTTAAATAGGTGGCCTTGGGGGTCCACACGTGTATGAGGGGAGGCCTCACGCTGACCCAAGGGTAACTGCAGGGTGAAGGACGCAGTTAAGGTTTTGGAGGGAGTTTAGCACTATAAAAGGAGGGGTTTCCACTTCATTTGGCATGCTTGATTTGATATTGATATTGAGAGCTAGACTTCTGTCTGCTTCAGCACGCCGGTTGTTTAGTCGGTCTGCAGCACTGTTTAGTGCAACCGAGTGTCTCCGATCGGAGATCTCACCCTTAGCCTCGGGGGACTTCGAGTGCCTGCCCTGGTAAGGTTATTTCTGGTTTCACCCTTAGCTTCGGGGGACTTCGAGTGCCCGCCCTAGTAAGGTAATTTTCTGAATAACATCCTTCAGTTTCAGTGGTATTTGGTAGCAGTTTCTGGTGGAGATTTTGGAGAGAAGGAAGCCCTTCTTGAGACAGCGCAGATCCAGGAGGGAGGACGTTGGTCAAGCAGAAGGAAGGACGCAGATCCAGTTAGCCAAAGCAGAGAGGACGCAGATCTGGGAAGGCATTGGCAGAATCAGTCTTGGAGGACGCAGATCTGAGAGATCTAGCCTTGGAGAGTGCAGATCTGGAGAGATAGCATCAGATCCAGCCTTGGATGATTCAGATCTGAGGAGATATTGGTGGGTCCGGCCTTGATGTGGAGTACGTAGAGATGGCATCGGATCCGACCTTGGATGATTCGGATGCGAGAGATATTGGTAGATCCCGGCCTTGGAGGGGGTACCGGATGCGGAGATAGCATCGGATCCGGCCTTGGATGATTCGGATACGAGGGAGATATTGTCAGATCGACCCTAGATGCGAAGAGATAGCGACGATTTGGCCTTAGGGCGCGGATGCGGGTCGATGGGACACGGATGCGGAAAGGAGGATTCGGATCTAGCGGATACCGAGGGAGAGAGAACGCGGATCCGGACGGGGAGGACGATCGGTGGGTAGAGTCTGGTGAGTGAGATTTGACAGCGTTTTCAGTGGTTTCAGCCTGGAGGAGTTGATCTTGCCATCTGGAGGTTCTGTGGTCAGTATTTCATCTATCTTCTGCGCTGTCACTAGCAGAGACAGCGTTTCTATTGGTGGGGGTTTGGAGAATTGAGATCAGCCATCTTCTAGTCTTCAGTTTGTAGCTCTATTGCATTCCCGCAGCATCTCTTCTTCAGCCAGCTAGGACGCTGTCCTTATTTGTAGCCATTGTTTGTCTGAGAGGGTCTCCACTTGCCTAGGGCAAGGATAGGTGCACTCATTCTGATTATCTTGTACTCCTATCTATGTGTTCTGAGATTAATAAAATGGCTTAGTATTCTGGCATTATATGTGTACTTGATCTACTATCTGGTTCCAGCATTTATTTTATGTATATCTGTCTGGCATATTCTGTGTATTACTGGTTATTTCCCTTTGGGGATATTACATGAGTTTGCAAGTGCTGTGTAAAAGATGGAGATGATTCAATTAAATATGCTTCATAGTTAGAACAATAACTCAAGTTGCCATAAATTGAAATGCTATGCTTCTTTACTTGTAGTATGTTGTGAAACTTATCCAAATGAGGTGTAGATCACAAAATATAAGTAAGTGATGGCAAATGAGATTGCAATTTAGGAAATTTAAATGACTATGTGATCTAAGCAATTAACGAAATGAACATATGAGTTATTCACATGCAACTAGACTAGATTAGCAAACGAAATGATGAATGCAAGTGATTTAGTTTGATAAAATTAAAAGAAAAACTAAGCAAAAGAAAGTTACCCACTCAAGAAGATTTCCTCCCTCTAAATGAGTAGGTGAGATACCATGGGAAAAACTTCCCAAGCTCCCTCAAGAACAGTTAGCTTCTTTATTAATGAAAATGAGGCCCTCTTATAGAAATGAGGGGATTGGGAAGAGCTTACAATATGCGTTTTAAATTTGCTCTTTCCCAAAGTTACAAGTGTAAGATTTTTAAAAAAAATTACTTGTGAAAAGTTTACAAAGTAAAGGCTTAAAGCCTTGAGGTGAATGGCGGTTACAATCCCTCAAAAGAATGAGGCTTTAGAAGAGAGGTGAAGTAAGAAGGCGGAACTTGGATTTGAGGTTCCAAACGGAAGAGTGTTCCTTAGCCTAAGCTTTAGCTCCCTTTCTTCAAAACTTAGATTGCTTCCAAGCACACCTACAGGCAAACAAGCAACAGAGTTAGCATGCAAAAGAAATATCGATGAAATATGTGAGAGGAAATCACATGCATGCGAAGGAAAAAGTTAGAAACTCAATGCAAGTATAAAATACACTTTGTGTTACAAATTCCCTCACTAAGAACAGCTTGAAAAAAGTTGATTTAGTGAGTGAGAATTAGGATTTAAATCCAATAACTTAGCCTCAAATGCTAGATAAAATAGATATGCGCACAAATGAGAGAAGAAATATATGAAATTTTTTTAGAGATGGAATAGAAGCAAAAGGCTCATGAAACCCCCTTTTAAATAAATCTCTTGATGTCTTATGAGATGTTGACTTGAACAACTTGTGAGACCTCTGATATCCTTGGAGCTGACTTATTCCAACCGAAGAAGTCTTCACACTCCAATGGACTTGGCAACCTGTCCTTTGAACACACAAATTTCTGCAAACCAATTGTTAGTGCAAAAGAAACTTGGCATATAGAGGCCACGTTGAGCTTGTCATTTCATCGAAAATAACAAGCTACAACAAGAGCGCAAAACATACCAAGTCCAAAGGAGATCTGAGATAGCTACAAATCTCCCCTCCCTAGACAATAGTGCCTTCAGGCAAATGCAAAGAAAAACAACTAGATTACAATAAATAACAATATCAAATGAAACAAGTATACCTCATCAACCAAAGAATGCACCACAAGAGAAGCTAGTAACCCCAAAGACTTTTCTTTATTCAGCTCAATAACAATTTCGGCATAATAACAATAAGCATAAGCTTCAAAAATCCACCCTTACAATGAGAGCCCAAGGCTCATTTAAATAGGAAATTGGGAGCCAATCCCAATGATCAATCTATCACATAAGTGAGACATAATTTTCAGTCTCAGTCACAAGCTGAGTCTCCAAGTGGCAGTCACAAATCTTCAAACTGAAGTAACAAATTACCTCTGCTGGCCTGTGAGCAGCGTACTTCCTTGTGGACTGATGTGTATTAAAATGTTGATGCCATGTGTGTATTCAACTGCAGTAAGTGGGAGACAGACTCCCTTTAAACTCTACTTGTTACCTTAGTTAAATGCCACCGAGAATGTGCTAACTGACTGCTGCTACGTATAGGCTTGATGGCTGTCCCACTGCGTTGAATGTATGCTGTAGACTAGGACTGCGTGTGATTTAATTGGTTGAGCAACAATGCATTAGTTAAGTGGGAGACAAACTCTAGTCAGAACTGACTTTTAATCCATAAAATCCGTGCCCACAATATGCCAAAATGTGCTGCGTATTGGCTGTAGCAGACTGCGTGTAGGCTGATCTTACTGTGCGTTGACCACTGTAGAACTGTCCCCCAAATCTGCGGTAATCTGAGCTCATAATTTGCTGCATATACACTGAAGATAGGCGTAGCAAAGTGTGGGACAAGTATATCCCATGTGGCAGTCTTGTCCCCCTTTTAATTTGCCATCCAAGTCATAAGCAATACATGCCAAAAATCTGTTGTACGTTGCACTTTTGGATCAAAGAGATATGCGTATGACAAAGTGGGGGACAAGGTTTGCCATGTCACCTTTCTTGTCCCCCCTTAAAGTTGAATAAATTAATTAATGTATTCCACCTTAATTCCCTTTTCTAACTTTATGCTTTAATCTTTTCATATTTAAATCAAAGCTGAACCTTTACCATACGTTGCCTTATGAACTCAACGTGGAACTTTGACTTGTATCTTATGTGGTGGGCCCCACATTGCTGCTACATCACCCTTGACCTTCACTGAATCTGCCATGTCAAAATTTTGACTTATTTTGACTTTGGAAAATTTTCCAAATTTTTCCAATTATGAATTTTTTTGAATTTTTTCCACTGACATTAGGAAAATCGGCTTTTGAGGGACCATAAGTCGTTTTTTGACCCTCAAAGTGGGTCTTAGGATAATGCTGGGTCTCTGAGGATGAATTTCGACTGGTCACACGCCCCAGACATTTCCTAAGGCCACTTAATTACATCATTACATAGAAATTAATTAAAAAATCCCCTTTTGCGGGGAATTTTTAATTATTAAAAAATCCTACTTAGACTTAGTCAAATTCCGCGAAATTTCAGAGATGACCTAGCATGGTAATATACATCGACTCTAGACACTAAGATGCGTTAGGGGCTCAACCTTCAAGCCGTCACCTCGGCTTTGGGGTAATGCAATGAGTGAAAAAACCTAGAAAATTATTCGCCGCTAAAAAGAAGGAATAATTAACCAAGTAAAAAAAACACTCCAAGGTGTACTCGCTTGCTGATCGAGTTCCGACATCCTAGGCCTGTTACAAGGCTTTATTCATCATGCTAGTGACATTTATACAATATCCTCGAAGGGCTGCGGAATCTGAAGACTGAAGAAGAAAATGATGAGAAGAAGAAGTAGAGTTTAAAAACTCTGTTGAACATGATGATATCTGATGATATCTGCTGGCAGAAGTGTCTTCTGGTTCATCCTTGGGCACGGAGTCTTCACATTATCATCAGGTGCCACTCCAGTGGTCAACACATATCATCGAAAAATACATAAGAAATGAGGCTCCAAATGGCCCATAAAGTCCAAAAACAATGTTACAAGCTATGAGGCCATTGGCCTAATACAAGACTACATATTAGTGATCAACAACATAATCACTCCTCATCATGATCAAAATTATCACCACTACTAGACAAGGGATCATCAACATGAGCTACATAAATAATATGGCTCAAAGTTTGAGGACTCCTAAAACTCCTCTACAACTTTAGTAGTAGTAGTAGTAGCAAAAATAGACGTCAAAACTACAAATCACTGAGCAACATGGTCTCTCATGAAACTCATCATTGATTCATCGCTACTAGAAATGGGATCATCAACAAGAGATACATAAACATCATCTAGCTCAAAGTCTTCAGACTTGGATTGCTCAACCTTATAACATGATAGAAATTGAAAAAGTTTAACGTGCCTAACCAATGATTTTGGTTTGAGTGAAGAGTTCATCTCCTCAACCTTAAAATGCGGTAGAAAAGATTAGCATGCTACATGCCTAACCAGTTGTTTTCCTTTGATTGAAGGGTACATCAAGGTTCTTAAACGACTTCATGCTCTTGATCAAATGCCAATATCATTCCCTTACACATGATAGAATCAAATGGAAACATTGCAAATTCCCAAACCATGAAACCCTGAAAACCGTTAAGTCTGCTGAATTTTGAGTGAAACCTAAAATTCTAGTTTCTCCATATGAAATCTAATGAGGTCGAAACCACTCTTAAACATCCCGAGTCATTTCATGGTAATGTTAAAAATTTAAGTAAAAGGATGATCCTTTTACTTTAATAATTTAACATTACCATGAAATGTCAATGCTTCCATTACCTCCACTTCAGCCCTAAAACCTATTTCTGGCCGTGCATGGGTCCGCATAGGGAAAGAGTAGCTAAATGAACCCCCCCCTTATAAACAAATCAGCCCTAAAGCTTAACTGCGGCCGTGTGTGGGTCCGCGTAAAAGGTTAGCAAGTAACTGGCCGATTAGGTCCGGTTTATTGCAAAAAAAGGCAAAATGCCCTCTTCAACTGGGTTGCTTTCCCGGTTTCAACCGCGGGCACATCTGACCGGTCGGTTTGGTCGGTTACCGGTTCAAACCGGCCGGTTTTTAAAACTATGATCCGGACTCCCGGTCTGCTTGAGCTTCATCAGCTCAACAAAGTGCTCCTCCGGATCCTTCCGATCAAGCCTCTCTATCAACCTCCGGGTGAACTCGGCATAAGCTGTCACTGTCGAGTACCCAAGTGTAACCATCTCGTGGAATCACCAATCTTGGGCCTCGCCATCTAGATGTAGCGCTGCCACCTTGATGGCCTCCGTCTCCGCCATCTGGTTGAGCTAGAAGTATATGTCCAGCTTCTCCACCCAAGCCTTTGCCAAACTGTTTGATGAACCATCAAACATAGGCACATCGTACGCTGAGTGTCTCCGTCGTGATAATGCCGGTGTCCCCTATGATGGTCACGGGGTCTGCTGTCTCGCTTGAGCTGGACAAAATCACAAAATGAAAGGGCATCCCTGAACTCCTGCCCGTATGCCTAGTACTCAGCAAAGTAATCACCCATGTGGCCAGGTTCCTGCTCCTGCTGTGCTCCTGCCCCTGTGTCTGCAGCCAGGAAAGTGGGCATAGTGGAACGTGTGGGTGCATGAGATGCCATGTGCTGAGTGGCATCGTGCTCATGCAAATGGTGGGATGTGCCTGATCACTCACCAATCTGGAAACCCCTTGGGGTTTCACGCTGCCTAGCCTCTGCTGCCGTGAATCTCTACCCCATCTCCTCTATCCGCTTTGACAGGTCCTGTACTGAATTGAGGAGCATTTCCCCAAACTCCTTTGCAGCACTATCATCTGCCATCGGTTCCTCCTGCTCTGTGTCCACTACTGGAGCGCAGTCACCCTCTCCGTAGGTGATTTGCAACCTACACTCTCGGTCACGGTACTTCCTACCCTTGTAGCAAATATACGGCTTCTCTTCCGGTGTCATAGACAACTCGCTCCACAGGCTGAGTCAGGTCTATGAGCTCTGATACCACTGTAATATCCCGAAGGGAAATAGACAGTAATATAAAGAATACAACAAGACATATAGTGCTAGAAACAAACCATGAAGCAGATACACATGAAATAGAGAATGCTAAGCCATTTTATTATACTGAGAAATATAAAGAAGTACAAGAGATGATTAGAATGATGGTACCTCGACTTGCACCAGGCAAGCGTAGGAATACTCTCAGAATGTCAAATGAAATGTCTGCTCTTTGCTCTAACTCCAACTGCTGAAATACTGTCGTGTTGCTGCAACTGCTGGAACCAAAATGAGTATTTGGGGCTGCTCCCCTACTCGGAAAATGTTGATACTCTGGAATCGGTCTCTACTCAAAATACCCAGAAAAGCCTAGAGAGCGTTTTTGAAATGCTCAACCTCCAAAAATGCCTCCATTGAGGATCAATGCTATCCTCCCAAGGGCCACGCTGGTGCTGAATGACAACCTCCAAAATAGGGACTCCCTCTCTCCCAAATATCTCCAATTGGCAAGGGTTGGCCCCTTGCTCAATCCTTCGGCCCGAATCCTCCAAAATGGCACCAATCCGGAACTCTCCCAAGATGAACTGTGTCCTCTCTCTCAAGACCACACAGTCCCTAGATGCTTAGCTCCACAACGAAGGCAACCACAAATCCTCCTGCAAAAATGATGGTAGAATACCTCACCCGAGCATGCACTCGAAGTCTCCCGGGGTTGAGGGTGGGATCTCCGCACACAGACACCCGGCGTACTAAATAGTACTGTAGGTTAGCTAAACAACCAGCGTGCTCCAAGTCGAAATGACAAGCTCAAGATGCATCAACATGAATGCCTAAATGAAGAGGCTCTCCTCCCTTTTATCACGATGGGCCTCTCTCAACCCTAGGCCCCACCATCTCCTACGTGCCCCTTGGCCCACGCTGCCCCTCTCAACTGCGTGAGGTAGGCCCTACGCTGCCCACGTGGTCTACGTCCTCCTCTCCCTGCGCTGTCCACGTGGTCACTAGGCCCCACTTCCTCGAATACGATGTGGACTTTAGGGAAATACTTTATCCTAAGTGAGTTATTTAATATTTCACTCACTTTACTCGTGCTCCAACTAAAATAAGGCAAAATTGGTCAAAATTAATATTTTCTCGAGTCTTTTAATTAATTTTTCTGGAAAAAAAGAAAAGAAAAGAAAATAATTAGCCAGAAAATTAATTAAATTAGAGTAAAAAATTAATTTGAGAGAAATTAAATTTTCTCCAAGTTGAAATCATCAAAAATTTCGTGGGTCCAAAAAGAATTAAATTTTGGAGGTCCTCCACCAAGGGGAAAATGATTTTTTTAAGAGAAATTGACCTTCGTGGTTAAGTCAAACTGGCTTTTTTGAGGATATTAGTCCAAAATATTTGTTTTTGGAATTAAGAAAAATGGGATTTTAAGAGAAATTCGTATTCTTCCTAAAAAAAAAAGTAAATCGACGGAGGAGATCAAGTTATTTCAAAAAAATATCGATGGACGAGATTATTTTGATGAGGATCAACCCAAGTAACTGTTATTTTCCACTTAGAGGGATTTTCTTATCTCATTTTCTATATAAGGAAGCTATCAAGCTCCTCATTTCATCCTTCGATGATGTAATGATTATCTGATGTATTGAGCAAGGCTCTGTTGAATTTTTTTTTTGCATTTGATAAAAAGTCTTTGGGGTTCAATTCAAGGTGTCTTTCGCTTGCTGATCTGTGATATGTGTTGGATGTTTTATTGATATGCTTTGAACTATAATGTTGATTATTAATTCAATTTCCAGTAGTAGGAACATCTATTGGAACATGTATCTTGCGTTAGGTATTGGGCTAGATTAAGCAGTCTAGATCTAGCGAAGTCTGGCAGGTATCTCCATATTTATAGATCTATTGTGTGAATCAAACCCCTTTCCTCTAATAATCTATCATTTGAAATGTATTGAGTTATCAGTTGCTCCAGACCTTGGCCTCCAAGTTCACAGGCTGTGAGGGGATCACATCCTCGTTTGGCTCCATGTCCCGATCTAACAAAAATTCATGCAGGAGGACTTTACAAAAATTTAAAAAATTATTTTCTCATTATTTACTTGTGCCATAAAGTTTAATATGCTAAAGAAAGAAAATTTTGTTTTGTAAATATTTTAAATATTTATAAATTATTCTTCCACTAACCCTTGTATTTTAAATACTAATCTTTTATTTTTGTATAGTATTGGGGTTTTGGGGTTTTATTTCAATTTTTGTACATATTGGGCATTTGGGGCTTTCTATTTCTCATTTTTGCAGGTGATAGCTCAAGGGTTTGAAGCAGAAATCAATTTTTAGAGAGCCTTGTCCTTACTAGCCCAATGTTGCATGATCCTCCCCCCTAAGGATCCAAGGTCAGAATAACGTCCTGGACGGATTCTTGGGCGATCCTCTTGCAGAACTGTGGATCCAAAACCGTCGTTTTGAGGCGATTCTTGGAAATCAGGAATTCATGATCAATGAGATTGTGGCATTTCATTAGATTATATCATGCATGTAATATTCCAAATGCAAAAATACCATAGATAACATAGGCAATGAACTAGATACAACTACAAAATTCAGACAGGCATAACCATACACATTTTAACACAGAAATATGAGCAAAAACACTGAGTCATTGTATTAATTTTGATAAATATGAGTACAATAATTGAGAGAAGAGGAACCTGGGCTTGCTACTACAAGCTATGGCAAGAACCTGGGAGTGACTACAATGCTCAAATGCTAGAAAGATCCCCCAGGAAGAACTATGCATGCCCAAAAAGAACTGCTCGCTATTGCTGCAAGGAAACTAAAGGACCGCTCTGAAAAGTGCTTGGAATGAACTAAAACTATGATGGTGGCCTCCTCACTATATACCTAGAAATACCCAAAAATATCTCACATACCCAAGTGGTGGAAATCATCCTAGGGTGAACTGTGCCCTCCTCCAACACTTTCTGTTGCTGGCTACTAGATGGAACTTCGAAATTTTGCCCTCAAAAGTGCTCAGAAAATTCTGCAAAATTAATCCTAGACCCCTCTCATCAAACCCACAAAACCTAGAAAGGGTTTGGGCTAAATCCACCTACCCCCAATGACCCCCAAAAAGTGTAAATTACCCAATTTGGCCAGAAAACGCCCCACAATCTTGATATTACTGAATTATGCCCCAAATCTACCATGGGAAATTTCTCCCAACTTTGGCTAATTCTCCACCGAGAAACACCTCCTATCTCTAGCCCTAATCTCTCCACAAATTCTTCTCAATTCTTCCCTTGCGCAAGCTAAGGCAGAAGCCCCTACCTAATGTTCTAATTGAGAGGAATGGCTCCTCAAAATCCCTTCCTCATTGATTTGTAAACTATCATGGATATTCAACTGGACAATTCGTCACAACAAAGATGACAATATTATATTAAAAATCCGAAATTCTACATTATTACAGTTTTATATAATTTCTAGGTTTGTAGATTTTACTGTGATTAGTGCATGCACGCGAATGGAAATTATGCAGAAAAGTAGAGAAGGACAAAATAAGCTCATAGACACACATAAGACACAAAATATGCTCTAGGAAACCCTTTTTGGAGAAAACCCAACTAGAAGGTGGGGCCGCTTTGCTCTCTTTCTCTGTCTAGAAAATAAGGCTGTAGGTACAAAGAAGTCATGCATGTGGCCAATGGGATGCTACAGTGAAAAAATCTTCTTTTTGTTTTACCTTCTATTTCTCTTGGCTATCTTTGCTCAACTATGGAACAAAATGCTCTCGAAAGAATGAAATGCCTCTTCCTCCTAGTAGATTGGTTATAACACAACCCGATAGCCTACTAGTGGTTAAGTTTGACTACATCAACTCTTAACTAGAGTTACAAAATAGACTTTTTTAGAGTCTTTTACATCACAAACACGTGGCTAGCTCCTTTTCCATGAATAATGGGGGCTGACACGACATCCTCTTTGTTGACCATTGGAGTGGCACCTGATGATTATGTGAAGACTCCATGCCCAAGGATGAACCTGGGAACACTTGTACCATTAGATATCATCAGTTCACCAGAGTTTTTAAACTCTACTTCTATTTCTCATCATTTTTCTTGTACCTAGATTCCACGCCCTATGGGGAATTGTAATAAGTGATACTAGTAATGATGAGTTTTGAGTTAGTATTTAGTTTGTAACAGGTCTAGGTAGCTTGGGACCTTGCCAACAAGTGAGTATTACCCTGGGAGGTTTTTTTCACTCGGTTAATTATCATATCTCCACAAAGACTTAATAATTAATTGAGTTTTTTCCTCCAATTTTACCCCAAATCCGGAGTACATCTTGATGGTGAGGCCTTGGGTGAGTCCTAGTGTCTAGAGTCAATATATATTACCATACTAGATCACACAAAAAATTTCGTGGAATTTGGTTAGGTCTAGGTAGTCATTTTCTAATTTTTTTAGATTTCCTGCAAGTCAAAAATTGCAATAAAAATTGTAATTGGATTGTAGTAAGTGTTGTATAGAGAAGTTGTACAGTGTATGAGTAATCAAAATTATACCTCTCATCCTCAACTTTCTACTATGATACACTTTTAGGGGTTAATAATGTGTTTTGGACTGTAATATTCCAAGTAGAAATAAACAACAATATAAAGCACATAAACAAAGACAAACAACTAGAGAGATATCACATGAACAATAACCAATATGGAGAACGCTGACCCATTTTATTAATACTGAAAGATAGAAATGAGTACAAAGATGATCAGAATGATGGCACCTTGGCTTGCACTATGCAAGCATAGAAATACTCTTAGATTGTGACCTAGAATGGCTGCTAACTCAAGATTGCGTAATCTCCAGCGTTGCCGGTGTTGCTACTGCTACTGTTGGAATGAAAAGATGATTTGGAGCTATTCCCCTCCTCAGAAAATTATGAAACTCTGGAAATGGCCTCTCCACACAAAACCCAGAAAAGCCCAGGGAGCTTTCTGAAAATGGTTGACCCTCGAAAATACCTCCCTTGAGGAACTACGCTATCCCCAAAGGAGAAACACTACCCCTGAGTGCTCTGATGCAAATGATGGTCTCCAACTCTGTGAAAATGCTAGAAAATGGAAGGGTTGATCCCTCTCCAACTCCTCTGGGCAAAATCCCGTGATAAATCCTCAATCCGGAACTCCCTCTATCCAAGACTGCGTCCTCCCTTTCACTGACTACGCTGTCTCTTCCAAAGAATGCTCCCAATTGTGGATGTTGCTATCCTCTTCGGCAAAACAAGGTGGAACTCCTCACCCGAGCAAGCACTCGAAGTCTTCCGGGGTTGCGATTGGGATCTTCGAACAGAGACACCGGATGTACTGAACAGTGCGTGTAGACTTTGCTAAACAACAAGCATGCTCAATGTCAAATGAAAAATCTCAAAAATGCATAATCAGAATGAATGAGAATGAGGAGACCCTCCCTCCTTTCACGCTTGGTGAGCCTTTCCCTCACCTAGGCCCCACCAATCTTTGCGCTGTCCCCTTTAGCCACGCTGTCCATCTCTCTCTGCGCTGGCTTGGCCCCATGCTGTCTACGCTGCCCCTTTTCCCACACTGCCACTTGACCACTAGGCCCCACTTTGCCAAATAGTCATGTCTCTTAAGTGACTTTAGGAAATACTTTTTATCCAAAGTGTGAGCTAAGTGTCCTCTTCACCCACATTATTTATAATTTAACTTTATAAAGGAAAAATAGTCAAAATTAATATTTCAAATTAGCTTTTGCTAATTGGGAATATTACAGTCCTCCCCCGCAAAACGTTGCTTGTCTTCAAGCAACTGTAATGATGGATGCTACATAATCTTCTCACTCTCCCAGGTGGCATCCTCATCCGGTAAATTCCTCCATCTCACTAGGTACTCTTTGACTGTCCTGCTCCGTAACTGCCTCTCCCTAGTATCAATAATGGCCTTTGGCTGTAGCACCAAGTGCCCCTCATCATCTGTGGGCGGGAGTTCCTCTGTTGCAGTCACCTGCAGTCCCAGTGCCTTCTTCAGGCATGACACGTGAAAAATGTTATGAATCTTGCTACCAATGGGCAGCTCCAACTCATATGCAACCTCTCCAACCCTGCGTGTCACCCTGTATGGTCCATAGAAGTGAGGCTTGAGCTTTTCAGCCTCCTTCTGCTTCAGCGTGGACTGCCGATATGGCTGCAAGCGTAGGTAGACCAAGTCCCCTATCTCGAACCGCCTCTCAACACGTCCCCTGTTGGCGTACAGCTTCTGCTGATTCTGTGCTGTAGCCATGTCATCCTTGAGAGCTTGGAGTATATCCTGAATCTCTTGGATCCACTCCTTGGCTCTAGGAGCCTTGCTAGCACCAAACATCATGTCAACAAAAGATAAAGCATGATATCCATATAATGCATAAAATGGAGACATACTGATGGACATATGATGAGTGTTGTTGTAGTAGTACTCCTCCAAGTGCAACCATCTCAACCATGCCTTCTGCTGCTCGCTGACATAGTTACGCAAGTAGCCCTCTAGCCACTTGTTCACTATCTCTGTCTGTCCATCCGTTTGGGGGTGGTAATTAGTACCCGATGTCAACTCAGTGCCCACCAAATAGAAAAGCTCCTGCCAAAACTTGCCCATGAAGCGGTTGTCCCTGTCACTGACAATGGTCTTTGGGAGACCATGCAATCTGAAAACGTCCCTGAAGAACAACTCTGCTACCTGTGCTACAGTGTAATGTGCCGATATAGTGAAAAAATGAGCATATTTAGTCGGCCGATCAACGACTACAAATATGCAATCCTTGCCCTGCATAGTGGGCAACCCTGTAATGAAGTCCATCGAAATACTCTCCCATTTCCCCTCAGGTCTGGGAAGAGGCTGCAATAACCCTGCCGGATGGCTCATTTCCCCCTTGTTACGCTGGCAAACTTTGCACTCCCTGACATGTTGGAGCACCTCCTCCTTGAGGCCCTTCCAAAAGAACCTCTCCCCGATGGCCCTATAGGTTTTGGTAAACCCCTGGTGGCCTGATAATGGTGAACAATGCGAGGCGTACAGTATCTTCTTCTTGAGCTGGGAGCCCTCAGTCAAAAAAATCCTATCCCTGTAATAGATCACCTCGTCCATCACTCTGTACCTGTCATCTGTCACCTGCCCATCCAAAATCTCACAGGAAAAACGGTCCTTGGAGTACTCTACCAATAGTTGAGCCCTCTAGTCTGTGTCCAAACTCATCAAGGACAACGCCGCCGGTCTGCGTGAAAGTGTATCTGCCACAGTGTTGTTCTTCCCCTTGACATACTCGATGTCAAAGTCATAAGCCTGGATCTTGTTGACCCACTTCTGCTACCTCTCCTGCAACTGTTTCTACTCTAGAAAGAATCAGAGGCTGTTGTGATCCATCCTCACCCTGAATCTGTTCCCTACCAGGTACTGCCGAAACTTGGCCAATGCATGCATGATGGCCAACATCTCCTTGTCATATATAGCATACAACCTCTCATGTGGCAATAACTTCTGGCTCTCGAAAGCTATGGGACGGCCTCCCTGCAACAAAACTGTGCCGATCCCCTCCCCTGATGCATCACACTCCAAGAAAAAGGGTTGTGTAAAATCTGGCAATGCTAACACCGGACAAATGCTCATCACCTCCTTGAGCCTGTCAAAAGCCCTCTGTGTTGTATCCGTCCAACTGAATGCCTCCTTCTTGGTGAGGTCTGTAAGGGGTGCAACAAGTTGGTAAAATCCCCTGACGAACTTTCGATAGTAAGTGTAGATCCCCGCAAATCCCCGAAGTTCTGTCACATTCTTCGGCTCCAACCAATCCCTGATGGCCCTGATCTTCTCCTCGTGGACCTTCACTCCGTCCACCCCGATGATGTGCCCAAAGTAGAGCATCTCGGTCAGCCCAAACTCGCATTTGAAGAGCTTAGCATAAAACTGATGCTCTTCCAAAATGCGCAATACAGTCTCTATATGTTGGAGGTGCTCCTCCCATGTCCTGTTGTAGATCAAAATGTCGTCAAAAAACACTAACACACACTTCCTCAAGTGACTGCGGAAGATTTGATTCATGCATGACTGAAAAGTGGCCTGGGCATTGGTTAGCCCAAAGGGCATCACCAAAAACTCAAAATGGCCGTAATGACACTGGAAAGCGGTCTTGGGAATGTCATGCTCCCTCACGCGAATCTGATGGTACCCAGATCTCAAATCAATCTTTGAGAAGAACTTCGCCCCTCTTAGCTCATCCATCAACTCATCGATCCGTGGGATGGGGTACCGGTTCTTCATGGTCTTCTTGTTCAGGGCCCTGTAATCAATGCACATCCTCAACATGCCGTCCTTCTTCTTCACCATCACTACTGAAGAAGCAAAGGGGCTGGTGCTAGGACGGATGTGTCCAAGAGCTAAGAGCTCATGGATAGCCCTCTTAATCTCATCCTGATAGGCTTTGGGGTGCCTATAGGGTGTAGTGATGATAGCCTGGATACCCTGCTCCAGATCAATAGTGTGCTCAAACCCTCGATCTAGTGGTTGTCCTAGTGGTATCTCCCCAAATACCGTAGCATACTTGTCGAGAATGGACTATACATCTGGGTGTATGGCCTGCCCTGTAGATCCTGCCTCCGATACACGCAAATCCACTGCCCACTCTATGTCCTCCTTCTAGAAATTTGCCTCCATCCCGTGTGCTGAAACTGTCTATGGTGGGTAGGTGTGCATCCCCCGAATATTCTCATGCCTCCCAGTCTTCTTATTTGTCTACTCCATATCCAAGGTCTCCCAGTCAGTGGTGACCTTTCCTAGCGTGATCAACCACTGTACCCCCAATATCACTCTGTACCTGTCATCTGTCACCTGCCCATCCAAAATCTCACAGGCAAAACGGTCCTTGGAGTACTCTACCGATAGTTGAGCCCTCTAGTCTGTGTCCAAACTCATCAAGGACAACGCCGCTGATCTGCGTGAAAGTGTATCTGCCACAATGTTGTTCTTCCCCTTGACATACTCGATGTCAAAGTCATAAGCCTGGATCTTGTTGACCCACTTCTGCTACCTCTCCTGCAACTGTTTCTACTCTAGAAAGAATCAGAGGCTGTTGTGATCCATCCTCACCCTGAATCTGTTCCCTACCAGGTACAGCCGAAACTTGGCCAATGCATGCATGATGGCAAACATCTCCTTGTCATATATAGCATACAACCTCTCATGTGGCAATAACTTCTGGCTCTCGAAAGCTATTGGATGGCCTCCCTGCATCAAAACTGTGCCGATCCCCTCCTCTGATGCATCACACTCCAAGAAAAAGGGTTGTGTAAAATCTGGCAATGCTAACACCGGACAACTGCTCATCACCTCCTTGAGCCTGTCAAAAGCCCTCTGTGTTGTATCCGTCCAGCTGAATGCCCCCTTCTTGGTGAGGTCTGTAAGGGGTGCAACAAGTTGGTAAAATCCCCTGACGAACTTTCGATAGTAGGTGTAGATCCCCGCAAATCCCCGAAGTTCTGTCACATTCTTCGGCTCCAGCCAATCCCTGATGGCCCTGATCTTCTCCTCGTGGACCTTCACTCCGTCCACTCCGATGATGTGCCCAAAGTAGAGCATCTCGGTCAGCCCAAACTCGCATTTGAAGAGCTTAGCATAAAACTGATGCTCTTCCAAAATGCGCAATACAGTCTCTATATGTTGGAGGTGCTCCTCCCATGTCCTGTTGTAGATCAAATTGTCGTAAAAAAAAACTAACACACACTTCCTCAAGTGACTGCGGAAGATTTGATTCATGCATGACTGAAAAGTGGCCTGGGCATTGGTTAGCCCAAAGGGCATCACCAAAAACTCAAAATGGCCATAATGACACTGGAAAGCGGTCTTGGGAATGTCATGCTCCCTCACGCGAATCTGATGGTACCCAGATCTCAAATCAATCTTTGAGAAGAACTTCGCCCCTCTTAGCTCATCCATCAACTCATCGATCCGTGGGATGGGGTACCGGTTCTTCATGGTCTTCTTGTTCAGGGCCCTGTAATCAATGCACATCCTCAACGTGTCGTCCTCCTTCTTCACCATCACTACCGAAGAAGCAAAGGGGTTGGTGCTAGGACGGATGTGTCCAAGAGCTAAGAGCTCATGGATAGCCCTCTCAATCTCATCCTGATAGGCTTTGGGGTGCCTATAGGGTGTAGTGATGATAGCCTGGATACCCTGCTCCAGATCAATAGTGTGCTCAAACCCTCGATCTAGTGGTTGTCCTGGTGGTATCTCCCCAAATACCGTAGCATACTTGTCGAGAATGGACTGTACATCTGGGTATATGGCCTGCCCTGTAGATCCTGCCTCCGATACACGCAAATCCATTGTCCACTCTATGTCCTCCTTCCAGAAATCTGCCTCCATCCCGTGTGCTGAAACTGTCTATGGTGGGTAGGTGTGCATCCCCCGAATATTCTCATGCCTCCCAGTCTTCTTATTTGTCTACTCCATATCCAAGGTCTCCCAGTCAGTGGTGACCTTTCCTAGCGTGATCAACCACTGTACCCCCAATATCACTCTGTACCTGTCATCTGTCACCTGCCCATCCAAAATCTCATAGGCAAAACGGTCCTTGGAGTACTCTACCAATAGTTGAGCCCTCTAGTCTGTGTCCAAACTCATCAAGGACAACTCCGCCGGTCTGCGTGAAAGTGTATCTGCCACAATGTTGTTCTTCCCCTTGACATACTCGATGTCAAAGTCATAAGCCTGGATCTTGTTGACTCACTTCTGCTACCTCTCCTGCAACTGTTTCTACTCTAGAAAGAATCAGAAGCCGTTGTGATCCATCCTCACCTTGAATCTGTTCCCTACCAGGTACTGCTGAAACTTGGCCAATGCATGCATGATGGCCAACATCTCCTTGTCATATATAGCATGCAACCTCTCATGTGGCAATAACTTCTAGCTCTCGAAAGCTATAGGATGGCCTCCCTGCATCAAAACTGTGCCGATCCCCTCCTCTGATGCATCACACTCCAAGAAAAAGGGTTGTGTAAAATCTGGCAATGCTAACATCGGACAACTGCTCATCACCTCCTTGAGCCTGTCAAAAGCCCTCTGTGTTGTATCCGTCCAGCTGAATGCCCCCTTCTTGGTGAGGTCTATAAGGGGTGCAACAAGTTGGTAAAATCCCCTGACGAACTTTCGATAGTAGGTGTAGATCCCCGCAAATCCTCGAAGTTCTGTCACATTCTTCGGCTCCAGCCAATCCCTGATGGCCCTGATCTTCTCCTCGTGGACCTTCACTCCGTCCACCCCGATGATGTGCCCAAAGTAGAGCATCGCGGTCAGCCCAAACTCGCATTTGAAGAGCTTAGCATAAAACTGATGCTCTTCCAAAATGCGCAATACAGTCTCTATATGTTGGAGGTGCTCCTTCCATGTCCTGTTGTAGATCAAAATGTCGTCAAAAAACACTAACACACACTTCCTCAAGTGACTGCGAAAGATTTGATTCATGCATGACTGAAAAGTGGCCTGGGCATTGGCTAGCCCAAAGGGCATCACCGAAAACTCAAAATGGCCGTAATGACACTGGAAAGCGGTCTTGGGAATGTCATGCTCCCTCACGCGAATCTGATGGTACCCAGATCTCAAATCAATCTTTGAGAAGAACTTGGCCCCTCTTAGCTCATCCATCAACTCATCGATCTGTGGGATGGGGTACCGGTTCTTCATGGTCTTCTTGTTCAGGGCCCTGTAATCAATGCACATTCTCAACGTGCCGTCCTTCTTCTTCACCATCACTACTGAAGAAGCAAAGGGGCTGGTGCTAGGACGGATGTGTCCAAGAGCTAAGAGCTCATGGATAGCCCTCTCAATCTCATCCTGATAGGCTTTGGGGTGCCTATAGGGTGTAGTGATGATAGCCTGGATACCCTGCTCCAGATCAATAGTGTGCTCAAACCCTCGATCTAGTGGTTGTCCTAGTGGTATCTCCCCAAATACCGTAGCATACTTGTCGAGAATGGACTATACATCTGGGTGTATGGCCTGCCCTGTAGATCCTGCCTCCGATACACGCAAATCCACTGCCCACTCTATGTCCTCCTTCTAGAAATTTGCCTCCATCCCGTGTGCTGAAACTGTCTATGTTGGGTAGGTGTGCATCCCCCGAATATTCTCATGCCTCCCAGTCTTCTTATTTGTCTACTCCATATCCAAGGTCTCCCAGTCAGTGGTGACCTTTCCTAGCGTGATCAACCACTGTACCCCCAATATCACGTTGGTGTCTGGAATGTTCACCACGAAAAAATGATCTGTTAGGGTGTACGTCCCAAGGTTACTTGGAAGCGGGAGCGGGAGCGCGGAGTGCCATTTTTAAAAGCTTCTGGTCCGGAGTGTTTTCGGGAGCGTTTTTCTATATATATATATATATATATATTTAATATTTTTAATATTTTTTATATTTTGATGCATATATGTTAACAAAAACATGTAGAATGATGAATTAGACATAAAAAAACATAAAAACATAGATTGAATCATATAACATCAATCATCTAGAAGTTATAATCTTCATCAACCACGCCCACGAGTTGGAAGCATACAACATATTGACTCTTGAGTCTTGCAAATCATCAATCTGAAGGTTTCAAGCTTTCAAAATTCAATATATAACATTTATCATCATTGATATATAACATTTATCATCATTGATTTCAAATTTCAATATCTAACATTTGTCATCATTGATTCATTGATTTCAAAATTCAATATACATTTATCATCATTGATATATAGCATTTTTCATCATTGATTCATTGATTTCAAATTTCAATATATAACATTTATCATCATTGATATATATCATTTATCATCATTGATTCATTGATTTCAAAATTCAATATATAACATTTATCATCATTGATTCATTGATCACCATATAACTTTCATAAAGCATCATATTCATAATTCATAATGACTTGTAAACAGTAAACTTATAAATGCCAACTTCAAAGTTTCACCTTTCAAATTCAAACTTCAAACTTAAATTGTCATTAAATATATGAAATCAGAAAGAGTCAAGTTTCAACTGTTCAACTGTCAACAACAAATAGAAAAGACTAGTAATTTTTGTGAGCCACGAGGAAATGTTGGTCTTCTAGTACTCTCAGGAGTACCACGACCACGACTAGAAGGTGGAGGCTGGATCTGCAAAGGAACAATATTGTGATATCGAGGAGTGGCACTGGCACTAGCACTGGCACTGGCACCCGCACTGCTACTAGTAGATGTTGGGACTGGCCCTACATATTGACTCTTGAGTCTTGCAAGTCATCAATCTGAAGGTTTCAAGCTTTCAAAATTCAATATATAACATTTCATCATTGATATATAACATTTATCATCATTGATTTCAAATTTCAATATCTAACATTTATCATCATTGATTCATTGATTTCAAAATTCAATATACATTTATCATCATTGATATATAACATTTATCATCATTGATTTCAAAATTCAATATACATTTATCATCATTGATATATAACAATTATCATCATTGATATATATCATTTATCATCATTGATTCATTGATTTCAAAATTCAATATATAACATTTATCATCATTGATTCATTGATCACCATATAACTTTCATGAAGCATCATATTCATAATTCATAATGACTTGTAAACAATAAACTTATAAATGCCAACTTCATTAAAAATTTAAATATATGAAATCAGTAGCAAGTCAAGTTTCAACTGTTCAACTGTCAACAACAAATAGAAAATAGTAAACAACAAATATATTTTATCTGGCTGGCCCCTTGCCACGCCCACAAGAAATGTCTAATTTTTGTGAGCCACGAGGAAATGTTGGTCTTCTAGTACTCTCAGGAGTACCACGACCACGACTAGAAGGTGGAGGTTGGATCTGCAAAGGAACAACAGTGTGATATCGAGGAGTGGCACTGGCACTGGCACTCACACTGCTACCAGTAGATGGTGGGACTGGCCCTGTGTGTGGCGGTGCTGCTGATGCTTCATCATCATCCCTATAAAGTTCTGCTTCCAATTCTTCCAGATGTAACGTGCCGTCCTCCAAATTATCATCCTCTGGGTTGTTGTCCCAGACTCTGTATGATTGATCCTAATTTGCCCGATCACGGTAATGGCTCAACAACCTCAAGTTATAATGCACATAAACCAAGCTTTCAGCTCGGTTTTCATTCAGCCTGTTTCTTCTCACATTGTGTATAAAGTTGTAGGTGCTCCAACACCTCTCTGCAGAAGAAGTGTTCACAACCTGTGAGAGAACCTTTTTAGCCAACTTTGGCAAAAGTCCCATGCCGCCATATGCTTCCCACCATGTGAGAGCATCAAATCTGTCCCTGTCTTCCATTGCATGGAAAGAACCAAAGTTAGCAGTGCAACTGAAGTATTTGCCTAATTCAAGGCGCAATCTAGCACACTCTTCTCTGTCAGGTACCAATTTGTCCAATGCCTTCATGTACCCTTCTTGTACCTCTGGATCTGTGTGAGGTTTCACCCTAACCCCACCTCCAGGTGCAGGTTGGCCCAACCAAGATGGAGAGTAATATTTTGGCGTAAGGATATATGCCAAAGCATGTAGTGGAACATTGAGTTTATTCCACCGTGCACACACACGGTCATGAATCATAGCATACAAGTTGGGATCATTATCCTTAACAATATCTTTTATTTGCCCCAACATGCTATCCATCTGCTCATAAACCTCTCCAATCACTGGTTTATCAGTATCCGCAAAGCGAATCATGTTATAAATGGGCTTGGTAAAACTCACAATTTCCCTCATACGTGCCCAAAACAGATGGTCAAGGGCGGTCTCCTCCACATGTTCGAAACCTTGCCTGTCAAATATTGTTGCCGCCCTGTCCTTTAATAGCTGCTAGTGTGGGCTTGATACCATTGCAGCGAATGACTCTCTTACCTTCAAAAGGCGCTTGAAGGTGAGGTAATAGCTAGCAAATCTAGTTTTTGCTATTTTCAACAACTCCAATTTGGAGTGAGTACGGAAAAGCCGATGGGTATTGCTATGATTTGTAATAAATTTTATCATTTTTTTACCTCTCTTGTACAAATCACCAAGCCATTTGAATTGAGGTTGTTTGTTTTTGATGATATCATGCATCGAAAGGTTCATTGTGTGAACCAAACACCCAGACCAAAAAATGTTGGGGTATTTATCCTCAATAATTGCTCTTGCTGCCTTACAGTTAGCAGCATTATCAGTGATGACCTGTATGACATTGTATGGCCCAGTCTTTTCAATTATATCAAGTAATGGTTTTGCAATGTTAATGCCGGTTTTGAATTTCTCTGAATAATCATAAGCTGCCAGGAAGACTGCACCACTAACCGACACAGCCAAAACATTTATCAATGGTTTTCCTTTTACATTGGTCCATCCATCAGAGACAATGGACAGCCCATGCTCATTCCACGAACTTGTCATTCTAGCCAAAGAATTGCTTATTTTAGCTCTTTCATGATCAAGACCCATGGTTCTGGCCTTGTCATACCCAAGGCTTTTGTATCCTTTGGGGGCATCATTAATGGCAGAAACCATTTCATGCCAATAAGGTGAGCGAAGAACATTGAATGGCACCCCACATGCATATAGAAACCGATAAACTTTTGAATCCACATCATTCCTACACCCTTCGTCTAGGAAATCGGATATGGTTCTACGCCTTAATCCAGTGCCACTGCTTCCGAAACCACTAGCATGGGTGGAAGTTGAACTTGTTTGTCCATGATGTGTTGGGCCTGAATCAACGAAACCCCTAGATCTTTTAGATGATCTCTGTAGGGCAACCCCCTCTTCCTTCCTATATATCTCTCTCTCTGGTGCTGGCACAAAAGTACAAACTTTGATTCCAAGATTTTTAGTTCCATCCCCTGGCATTATCCCACAAAGGTGCCTTCTAAGACGGGTGTATGAACCATGGTATTGTTTATTGCAATGGGGGCAAATAAATTTGGTGGTTCCACCACCTTTCCCTCCTTCCATTTTCTGAACATATTTCCACAAAGGAGTTTGGTCTTGTTTAGTTGGGGAATCTATGTTCTCAGGTTCTCCACTCCCCACTTCCTTCTCAGCATAATCCTCCTCCTCTTCAGGATTTTCTTCAGATCCACCATAACCCTCCTCTTCATCCTCCTCTTCTCTGATTTGCCTCTTTCTTCTAGCACTCTCCAACACCATTATCACAAAGAAAGGAACCGACATGAGGAAAATTCCTAGCCATATAGCCATGATGGAAACAAGTTTCAAGTTTCTAGCCTGCAAAACAAATGGAAAAATGCCAAATGGGAATAGGAAATGCAACATAGGAAAAAAACAATTCATTTTTTAAGTTTTAAATCTAATAAAATGCAACATTCAAGAAAAATTCAAGTTTTCATTTTTAAACAATTTAACAATCTACAAATTCATCCTAGAAAATACTAAATTGGATTAGAAGGCCTACCTCTTTCTTGCAATTC
>JAXQQM020069916.1:0-108934 GCA_034641835.2 Pinus albicaulis | reverse complement strand
GAGTCAACAATTTGGCATTTATCAACGGATATATTCGACGGCGAGTGGGGAAATTAATCACCTCCTTAAATTTACTAGTAACCTAAAAAACAAAACCAACGATTTTGATCAAGCCATTTTAAATAAAATAAAAATATAATAAAAAAAGGGGTGGTGAGGCACCACGCGCTGATGATGTCCGGGATGTTTTGATAGTTTGGAAAATCAAAAGATAAGGCAACATCAGAACCAATCTTTAGAGTCCCAGGATCTAGTCCTCCTGTTCTCAGAGAGGGATCTCTCGAATGTTTGTTTGCAAAGGTTTATCTTGTGTGCTTAGAGTATGGATTTTAGACTAGTTATTAAGTGCAGGTGTTTGTTTGTTTGTTTGGTTGGATTGATACAGCAGAACATGAAAGGCCTAGGAAAGATATATAGAATGGAGGAACATCTGGTTCATTGGGCAATGGAGTCAAAAAGAGGTCATAACATACTTATCGATGGATATGGGATATCAGAGGGAAAATCTAACTTGGCCACAGGATCCTTTGGTCTTTGGAATGAGATGGACATCAATGATTTGAAAAGAGAAGTTTAATTCTCAACAAAGGGAATTTGAAAAAAAAAATTGAACAATAAAGAGCTTTTTGATAGACAGGGCTAACCATGAATTCTAAAAATCACAGCTTTAAGAAAACAATGATTTCAAAACAATTTTTAAAATGAAATCTAATATTCCGGGAACACCCTATTTCCTCAAATATTTTATTTCAAATGACTTAGAAAACATAAAATATTCACTGATAACTGCAGTCATAGAAGAGGGAACACCTAACACATCTATGATTACAACTATAAAGACCTTTGAGACAACTGTTTAAGTAAGGACAAAGGGCAAGATCAGAACAGACCTCCTTGACTCACTGTAAATAGAAAACTACAAAGGGAGACTTCAATAACAGTTTTAAAGTGGCAGCAGACAAGCAGGGAGAACCATAAATCATGTTGAAACCAACTATTCAAACTATTAAGGAAATAAACAAGCATGAAGACTAAAGAAAGAGATTAAATACTCTAAAATACTTCAGCAGAAGAAAACATGAAACAGTGAAGGATGAATAGGTCTAAGGTGCTTCCAGGAGTCATTTCTTAGCCTAAAACTTTCAACCTACTGTAGTAAGAAATCATGGAACAAAATGAAAACAGGAGAAAACATTAAACAGTTTAGAATATTTCACCAACAACCAAGCTCATGGATCCAATGATAGAGCCTTCACAGTAACAAGCATGCAACAACATCATCAGGGCGTCCAAGACTTCAATTTCTTCTTCAACTTCAACAGACTATGTATTATTTCAGAGAGTTCCAATATTACAACTAGTGATCAACCAACCCCTCACTCATCTTCTTCAGAAGTATATATAGAAGAATGAGGAGGTGAGATCTGATAAAAGATCTCAAAAACTAATTAATACAGACTTGAATGGCTTCTTGGCCTTTGGGGGCTCAATGAAGCAACTTGCATAGGTGTCCTCTGTATAAAATCATTTACATTAACTAATAGGTTTGCTAGAAAGAATTTGTAGACTTCAAGGCTCCTCGTCATCCTTGTAATAACTTCTGCTGATAGCTACAATAAGTTCCTTTGGTTGAAATAACTATTCAGCTGTATTGATGCAAAATATCTCCTGGTCTGGTAATAACTTCGACCTTCTTTGATTGCTTTGAGGCTGCAGGTGGCTCTGCGGCGGTTGGAAGTTTTAATTAGCCCCTGAGGTGACAGTGGAGGTCTCTTTTCTGATAAAACAGTCATGATTTTCTTTTAAACTGTGGTTTAGGCTTCTGATAATCCATTTTTAGCCGTAATCCCCATAGATCTGTCCTCAATTTTCTGTCTTGATATATTTTGTCTTTGGCACTAATACTCTCTGACTGTGCCCAATTTACTGTGTTTTTGTTGGTATACAGGGCTGCGTAGGGGTGATATGGCATCAATGCCTTATGAATCATCGATGAAACATGAATTCGAAACCTGCAAATGATTCTTTTTGATGGATCAGAGACAGGAGGATCGTCACCCTCTGTCTCTGAAATTTATCCAGAAATGGCGAAAAAACCATTTAACCCTGCAAAATACGAATAAATATTATGAAATCCTGCATGTATGGACTAACTGCTTCAGAAGGCACGTGGAGGGAGCATGGCCATTGGATGGCATCATCCAACAGTTGAGATTGATCAGAGGAATTCAAAGGGAAGGAAGAAAATGAATTTGAATCGGAGTCGTCAATTGTGCGGAGATCAACAGTCGAGAGTGGAGGCAAAAATTCAAAGCGGAGGAATCAGGGCGATGAATTATGGGCCGTCGATCTGCATATCAGATCGATGGCAGAGATGCTTTAATGACCGCGTCGTAGCCTGGTTAACTGTCGGGCTTCTTTGGTGAGAAATCGTCGTCTGATGGGCAACCTCAGATCGGACGGTGGACGTCAATATCGCGTTGGGTCCATGTCCGATCTTTAACGTGCGATGGACGACAGTTTTATGAATAGTGCCCAAGACACATGTCGGCCAGCGTATGGAATCGCTGCGAAATGGAAAGAACCGCCCCGTGCTCAAAAAGCGGTGCGATGAAATCCGCTTCGTTTTTGCAATCGGCGAGTGGCTGGCGGGGACCACCCGGGCGATGGACTATGTGCCGTCGATCTATGGATCAGATCGACGGTGGAGATTGACTGAAATTTTGCGCCATTGGAAACTTTAGAAAATAATAAAAGACCTATAGTTTCAATATTTTCGGGGGCGGGATAAACATATAAAATGGTTAGGCGTCCTTCTGCGGGGCCACGGGTTACATGGAAAGCCATATGACCAGGGGGTTATGGATGAAGGGCTAATCGGCATGGGGCGATGCGATAAGCACTTAGAGGGCCAGCGCTTGGTTCTGGCACCAGGGCGTATGGAAGGGAAGGGTTAAAGACTTAGCCCAAGGGGGCTTAAGTCTATAATATATATAAAAATATGATTTTGATATATTTTCAATGATTTTCAAAGGGGTTTGAGGGTTTCGATAAGGCAGAGAAAATGTCTCAGACCTTATCAAAGGGTTTTGATGAAGGGGAAAAGGGGAAAAGACATGAAAATGAGGGATTTTCATGGGAAATGGAGGGGTAAAATGAGGTCAGTTTTGGAAGAAGGGGGAAAAGGAAAAAGGTGCTTGCAGCAGTTTTTCTTCATGTAATGACAACAGAATCTCTGAGTTGAAAAGGGGAAAATCAGTGACGATTATCCAAAGGATAGGATATTATCAAAAAGAATTTAAGTACCAACAAATTTTAGCGATGAAATTGTTTCTTGAAGGCTATCCAAAATCATTTAGCCACCACTTGATATAACAAAATTTATAGGTGGCTAACAGTGGCTCCACTTGGGGATGGTGCCTTTTTGAAGGCATCAAGAATTTCAGACTTGGATTCTCTGGGAGGCTGATCAGTTGCCTCATCCATTGGGTTGCCCTTCCTTTGCTGGGATGATCTTGTTTTGAAAACATATTAGCAGCCATAAAAACAATGGATCTTTATCAATACAATCCTTCTACCTACCCAATCCTACTGATCTAACATTTTTTCTTCATTAGAGTGCACTTGGATTGGCAAACTCTTTCACAACATTTTATTCTTTTTGAAAGCAGGAAATCTAATCTATTTCTACTTCTTATTTCTCCATGGACTCAGATTAGACAACTGAGCCCATATGATTCTCTACCTAATCTATTATCTGCTGGGATTAAACTGTCCAACAAATTTTTATTCTCTACATTTCAACAACATAAATTTAAAAACAGTCAAGTCAAGATTAAGCTGTTTGACTTGCTGTAATCTATGGCATAAAAACAAGCTGCACATAGACATTTATTTTGCAGAAAATTTAAAACAAAAAGTGGAAGGTTTGAGATCTGAGATTTTAAAACATTTCCTTCCTCTTTTCTACAGCTCTGTTTTGACCTTTTCTTGAGCTGTCTCTCCTTTGTTAACTGGTTCAGATTTTGAGCTGATTAGAACCAGATTTTTACATCTTTTGACTCAGGACATGAAACAAATTTGAGTCATTTTCTCTTTGAAATTTAGGTTCATATTTTGAGCATGTTTGAACCCTTAATTTCTATCCTAAACTATCTACTGATAAGCCAAGATTAAACAGTTTGGCCAATCGAATTCACTATTCTATCAGCAGAAAATTTAAAGCTAATTAGTCAAGATTAGGCTATTTGACTAACTAGAAGTGTGTTTTTTAGGAGTGGCATTTGGGCTTGCACACTTTCAAAATTTGTTTCTCTTTTTTGGTATGGGGCTATACCTTTCTTGTTTTTACAATCTACCCTATTTTCTTTCTTTTCATTTTTTTTGTATTTTTTATTTTTTCCAACTTTGAATGCAATGTCTAGAGTATGATATTTACAATGAAAAATAAAATGCTTTAAACTCAAGATTCTTGGCAGAAGTAATGCTTTAGCATCCTGCCATTGACAAGACCCCCATATAAGTCTTCTCCATTCAATTTTTTCAGGAAAAATGCATTGTGACCCCTCTCAGCATGAATAATATAGGGCCCTTTCCACAAGTTCTCAAACTTGCCATGTTTTCCCTTCTCTTCTCTTCTTGAATCCCATTTAAGAACAACATTTCCAATTTGGAAATTGTTTGCCTTAGTCCTCTTATCAAATAGCTTCTTCATATTTTCTTGGACTAACTGTGTTCTTTCATAAACTTCTTCTCTGGTCTGCTGTAAATGGATGGTTTGATTGATTCTCCTCTGCATATCATTCTCTTCAACCTGCAATTCTTGAAGGAGCTTCATGACTGACACTCCCAACGAGGTGGGAAAAACTGCATCCATGCGATAAAATAGCTGATAGGGGGACATATTTATTGATTTCTTTGTAGTTAACCTATCAGCCCATAAGGCATGAACCAGTTTACTGTGCCATGATTTCTGATTTTGTTCCAACAACTTTTTAATGATATTGATGAGGATTTTGTTGGAAGATTCAACTAATCCATTTCCTTGGGGATAGTAAGTAGTGGAATGGCCCAAGGTTATGTGGTATTCGTAACAGAAGTCAACCATCTTTTTAGATTTAAAAGCAGCAACATTGTCTGTTATGATATTTCGGGGACAACCAAATCTAGATAGGATATTAGTTTCAAGAAACTTGATAATGACAGAGTCATTGGCATTTCTGGAGGGTATAGCTTCTATCCACTTGGTAAAGAAGTCAGTGGCCGTGAGGATCCACTTATGTTGAGCTGAGGAGGATGGGTGGATTTCCCCAATGAAGTCCAGCCCCCATTTTTGAAAAGGTGCCTCAACTCTGATAGGATGTAAGGGTAAGGGAAGGAGTTTTCTCTTGCCATCAAATATTTGACACTTATGGCAAGACATGACCAACTTCTGAGTGTCTGGGAAAAGGGTAGGCCAATAGTAACCTGATCTAAGAATTTTGTTTGTTGTGGCCTTCTAGTAGAGGTGTCCTCCACATTCTCCATCATGCAACTCATGCATGATTTTTCCTACTTCATCTTCAAGTACACATTTAAGCAAAATTCCAACAACATTTTTCCAATATAATACCCCATCTAAGATGCAAAAACTCACAGCTTTTTTTTTCAAAAATCTAGCTTTAGTTTTAGACAAAGAAGGAGGGGCATTTAAATATAAAATCACATAAATAATGTCAGCATACCAAGGAGAATTCAGAAATGTTTCTTCAATAAAAGGAGCAGTAGATTCTTCTATTTCTTCCAACACATATACCATATTTATGTCTAGTGCTTGAAAGTTAGACTCAGCCATAAGTTTTGCTAATCCCTGCCCTTTAACTAGTTTGGTAGGCCTGATTTCTAAGTCATATTCAAGAATAGTTGCAATCCATTTTCCCCTTTTACCATCAGGGTCTTGACTTAGAATGTCCTTGACAACAGTATGTGGAACAAAAGCAATTATGTGAGAGTGTAAAATATAGACCCTAAAGTCTTTTAATGATTTCACTAATGCTAAGGCTTGCTTCTCCATGATGTTATATTTTAGAGGAGCATCTCTTAAGGCCCTACTAAAGAAATATATTGGTTGTTCGTGTCCCATATCATTCTTTTGAAGTAAAACTACGGCTATTGTATGTTCAGATGCAAAGGAAAAAATGTAAAAGTCTTTGGTAAAATCTGGACTAATCAGGACTGGTGTTTGAGTAAGAGCTTATTTGACCAATTCGAGTGATTGTTTAGCTGGTAAAGTCCATTTTACACCAACATTTTTCTTAAGCATGTATGTAATGTTTTTTAATAGCTCAGCAAGATTAGGAATAAACCTCCTCATAAACTTAATCTTTCCAATGAAAGATTGCAATTCTTTGAGGCTCCTTGGATGGCTGATCTGCAATATGCCATCTATCCTTGTAGGGTCTATTTTGATTCCTTCTTCTGAAATTATATGGCCAAGAAGTTTACCTTCTTAGAGACCAAAGAGTGTCTTCTTGGGATTCAATGATAAGCCAAATTTCCTACACTTCTCAAAAACTTTTCTCAGGTGAATTAAATGTTCTTAATCAGTTTTTGAGAAAACGATTATTTCATCAAGGTAAATGATTATGAAATTGCCAATGTCTTCAGAAAATGCTATGTCCATGGCCCCTTGGAAGGTGGCCCCTGCATTCATTAATCCGAAAGGCATTTTGACATACATAAAGGTGCCCCAAGGTGTGGTAAAAGCAGTTTTGATTTGATCACTTGGGAGCACTAACACCTGGTTGTAACCCGAGAACCCATCTAAGAGGGATATCCTTCTTGACCCAACTACCCTTTGAAGTATATGGTCCATCTTGGGCAAGGGGTATTTTTCCTTTAAAGAGGCTCTATTTAAATTTCTGAAGTCAATACAGAGCCTGATTTCCCCTATTTTCTTTCTAACAGAAACTAAGTTTGATACCCACTCTGAAAATCTAATGGGTACTATGATTCCAGCATCATGCATTTTTTCAATCTCTGCCTTAACTAGAGGTAGTAAGAGAGGATTTATTCTCCTTAGTTTTTGTTTGAAAGGCTTTTGATTTTCTTTCAAAGGAATTTTATGTTGGATGATGCTGGTATCATATGATTTTAGGTCTTTGTATCCCCAAGCAAAAACATATTTAAACTCTTTGAACAACTCTATGTACTGCAATTTTATGTGAGCTGGGAGAGTGCTGGACAGTTTGATCATCTTGGGTTCTGCTAGAATGCCTATGTTATGCTCTTCTACATATGTTTCCACATGTTCCATTCTTGGTTCTTTGGCTACATCGTTAAAATCAAAAAGGTGTTCTAAAGGTGCTAGACCTCTTGGAATTTTATCATTTTTGCATTGTAAAACTTCCAAGTCTTCTTGGTCTGCGTTGTCGGTTACCTCTGCTTCAAAAGGATTTTCATAATGATTTATATCAGCAGTATATGTCATTTCAACTTCTGGGATTTGTTCAATATACAAACAATTTTCTTTATGGCTGGTTTCTGATATTGGTATGCTGAAATCATTTTCTGATTTCAAGAAATCATCTATGTGTTTGTTAGAATCAAACACTTTCCAGTGATCTTCGTTATCAGGCACGGCAGGCCTGTGTTTTACCTTCACACCAAGTTGTTCATTTATTTCAGGTATCTGGAAATTGCTGACATTGAAAACGAGTTCATTTGCTAGATGATTCAATTCTCTTGGAATGAAAATAAGTTCATACTTTTCAAAGGTTTTCAAAAGATCAAGGGCAGCGTTTCGATATTCCCTAAGCCTTGGATTTCTAGCTGAGTATTCTCCTTTGATTTGTTTTATGATAAGTTAATAATATCCTAAGATTGATATCTTCTGGGCTTCTAACTGTTTAAGTAGTTGTAAGCTTAGGAGAAGTGCTTCATACTCAACAATATTGTTAGTGCATGGGAAATCCAATTTGTATGAAAAACTCTGTTTTGTATTTTGAATCCACACACCTGCTCCTGCACTTGTTTTATTACAAGATCCATCAAAGTTTAGGGTCCAAAGTATGTCATTCCTATTTTCATTTTCTTGTTGCTGTTGATTGGTAATGTTTTGAATTTGATTGAAGGGAAGATTTGATTGTTCAGGTGAACTGATTGGGTCCATGTTTTCCTTATCTGGCTGAGTGATTTCATCTTCGTTACATAAGATAAAGGAATCTAAACTTGATTGAATAGAATAGATTGGAGAGTTGTTTGGTTTGTCTATGTTGCTCACCATGTACTTCATGTGAGATTCCCTATATAGTCTTCTGTTTTGGTTAAAAACGGGAATGGTGGCATAAGACATGTCCATTTGAAGGCTTCCCTGAAGTTTGGCTCCCCAAGATCTTGATAAGAGCATGCCATACTTAGGGGGAATGTTAGCTACAACTATATCCATTACTAGACTCTTAGCAGGGATTTGAGCTAGATTAACACATAAATCTTTGATTAAACCCAAACATTTGACTCTGCTTGAGTCAAAGGAATACAAATCTTTGTATGGTTTAGTAATCTCTAAGCCTAAGCTTTCCATTACCACCTTGGGCATTAGATTGTGTGAAGCTCCCGAATCTAACATGGCATTGTGTAAAATTTTCTCGTGTATGTTCAAGCTAACATAGAAGGGAGGGATAGCCCCTTCTTAGTATTTTCCTTTAACTTCTGGACCAAACAAGAACTTAGGTTTTTCATTTGTCAAGTTCAAGGTGTCAGTATCACTTCCTAAGTTCAAAGCTTTCAAAAATTGGTTTTTGTACACTTCTTGGGTTACAAGTTCAGCTAGGGGAATGGAAATTTTTATCTTGGAAATCTCTCCCTCAAGCCTGAAAGGAATAATTGACTTGTTGATATTTACATCTATCTTTTCAATTGAATTCTTTTCAGCAAATTTGATTTGTTGAACCCTGTTTGGACTGGTAATTGGGACAGTTTTATTAGGACCAGTAGCTGAAGTGCTAGGGGTGCTCTGTTCAACATTTGGCTGGACACTTTTGTCTTTGTTTAAATCTGGTTTCTTGACCAAAATGTTGGTTTTATCTATTGTCCTTTTGGGCTGGTTTTCTGTGTTTTTCTTGACAGCAGTGCTAGTGTTCTTATCCTTTGAATTATCTATGCTTCCCTTGCTCCTAAGATCATACTGTTTGTGTACCTCCATGATTGCATTTTCAAAACCCAATCTATAGTCATCAGAATCCTCATAGGTGTTTGTACTTTTATCATAAGAGAAGAAACCTTGGTCTTCCTTAGTGAGGAAAACATCATCCCCACTGTCTGATCCAATCAAGTTTACATGAGATTCTTCCAACCTTTCCAACTCCCAATCTTCCTCATATTTATCTACATAGTTCTGTTGGAAGGGAGGTCTAATCTGTTGGTCACTTTCCTTTTGCTTATCTTGATTGTTTTCTCTTCTATAATTCTGATTTCTATTTCTGTTTTGATTGTTTTGAGGTTCTCTTGGTGGCAGTCTCTCATTTAAATTGATCTTTTCAAGCATCCTCTCCATTACCTTCACTAGGTTGTCAATTTTTGTGTCAGAGGCTGAGGTTGAGGGTAGTAGGTCATCATTATAAGTTACCCTCTTCTCTAATCTCAACCTATTTATTTTCTCGATTATGTTTGCTTCTACACTCAAAGCTCCTTTCTGCATGTCTTCCAAGGTTAAGTAATCTCTCCCCCTTAATTCATAAGTCATTTCAGCATCAAGGCCTTCGGGATACCTTACCAAGGCCATGCCTTGGGGAGGTTTCATGTGAGGTGGGAGAGCATTGTAAACGCTATTGAACCTAGTGGAGTACTCATGGACACTCTCCCCTTTGTTTCTCTTGAGGCTACTATACTCTGCTAGTATTTGGAGAGGGTTCCTTTTGAGTTCCCATTTGTTGATAAATGTTTGATGCAAGGTAGGGAGATCATTTATGCTGTTAGGAGGTAAGTTTTTGAACCATTTCTTTACATCTCCTCCTAAAATTTGGGCGAAGATCCTCATCTTCACAGTTTCTTCTTCTATCTCCATGTAATCAAATGCATCTTCCATCCTATCTACATGATGTTGGGCTATTGTAGACTCTTTTCCAGTGACGTGAGGGATTTTGGATTGGTAATCATTTGGAAAGGGAAGTAGAGGTTGTGGTAACACTAATGGGGCATACCATGTTGCCATGGCTGGAAATAAGGGTGGATTTACAAGAGTAAAAATGGGCTGAACATGAGTGTTTTGAATATTGGTAGTATGGATTGGAGTGGAAGAAACACTTGGGCTGGCAAACTGATTTTGAGCAGACTTGTTATGGAAAAAACTAAAGTGATGAAGAAGTTGGGAATCAGGAGGAGTCGAAGGTGAGGCTTCTCTACTAAAGCCCTGTTGGAAATCTACAAATTTAAGGTCAGTATTATTTAAATCACCTTGAGATCTAGTTCTGAAGATGTTCTGTGTATCATGTAAATCAAAGTGTGAATCCTCCAAGATAACAAGGTTTTCAGGGAGAGAGTTTGTTCTTAAGAGGCTCCTATTAGCAGCTGATTTTCCAAAGTTAGAAGTCTGCCACAGAATTATCTCAGGATTGTCAACGATTAAAGGAGGATTTGGGTCTGGATGGGATCTAGTGTTGATCTTATGTGAAGCCAGACTGTTTTTCAAAAATGAGAGAGGTTGAGGTTTTAAGGGTTGTTTTTTGGAAATTTTTATCTCTCACGATGTATTATCCAGTATGGGACTAGGATCCTAAACTTCTTCAAGGCTGGTAACACAATCCTAAATAGACCTGGAGACCTAGATGAATCATAGGCCTATTGGGGCTAGTGGAGTCGCCAGGTGGAAACTTTTTAGCTTTTATGAAGGTAAGATATTGGATGGTTCCACCACCATGTTTATTTGTGAAGCCAAACTAAAATGTTTTTTTTGGGTTTTTCTGAGTTATTCTAGTCTTATATGATATGAGAGTGTCCTAAATATGACTTAACACTTAGCTAGGGTGTCAAAACAAACAGAGTTCACTCTTATGTCTTGGTAACTGAATCCCTCAAGGTTTGATAAGGATTTATAAGAATCCTAAGGGTTACTTAGTTTGTCACTGATTCGAAAGGTCCTATCATGATTACCATTGATTGGTAGTGCTTGAGGGAGGTTACTTATGTTATACTAGATAGTGAGTGTTTTGTTTTGAAGATTTTACTCAATTTCCCACCGTGATCGCCATAATGTTGGTGTCCCGTGTTTTGATAGTTTGGAAAATCAAAAGACAAGGCAAAATCAGAACCAATCTTTAGAGTCCCAGGATCTAGTCCTCTTGTTCTCAGAGAGGGATCTCTCGAATGTTTGTTTGCAAAGGTTTATCTTGTGTGCTTAGAGTATGGATTTTAGACTAGTTATTAAGTGCAGGTGTTTGTTTGTTTGTTTGGTCAGATTGATACAGTAGAACATGAAAGACCTAGGAAAGATATATATAATGGAGGAACATCTGTTTCATTGGGCAATGGAGTGAAAAAGAGGTCATAACATACTTATCAATGGATATGGGATATCAGAGGGCAAATCTAACTTGGCCACGGGATCCTTTGGTTTTTGGAATGAGATGGACATCAATGATTTGAAAAGAGAAGTTTAATTCTCAACAAAGGGAATTTGAAAACACAATTTGAACAATAAAGAGCTTTTTGATAGACAGGGCTAACCATGAATTCTAAAAATCACACCTTTAATCCAACAATGATCTCAAAACAACTTTTAAAACGAAATCTAAGATTCGAGGAACACCCTATTTCCTCAAAGATTTTATTTCAAATTCCTTAGAAAACATAAAAGATTCACTGATAACTGCAGTCATAGAAGAGGGAACACCTAACACATCTATGATTACAACTATAAAGACCTTTGAGACAATTGTTTAAGTAAGGACAAAGGGAAAGATCAGAACAGACCTCCTTGACTCACTGTAAACATAAAACTACAAAGGGAGACTTCAATAACAGTTTTAAAGTGGCAGCAGACAAGTAGGGAGAACCATAAATCATGCTGAAACCAACTATTCGAACTATTAAGGAAATAAACAAGCATGAAGACTAAAGAGAGAGATTAAAGACTCTAAAATACTTCAGCAGAAGAAAACATGAAACAGTGAAGGATAAACAGGTCTAAGGTGCTTCCAGGAGTCATTTCTTAGCCTAAAACTTTCAACCTATTGTAGTAAGAAATTATGGAACATAATGAAAACAGGGGAAAACATAAAACAGTTTAGAATACTTCACCAACAACCAAGCTCCTGGATTCAATGATAGAGCCTTCACAGTAACAAGCATGCAACAACATCATCAGGGCTTCAAGACTTCAATTTCTTCTTCAACTTCAACAAACTATGTATTATTTCAGAGAGTTTCAATATTACAAATAGTAATCAACCAACCCCTCACTCATCTTCTACAATAGTATTTATAGAAGAATGAGGATCTGAGATCTGATAAAAGATCTCCAATTACAATTAATACAGACTTAATGGCTTCTTAGCCTTTGGGGGCTGAGACATACATATTTCTGACGTTGATGTCCTACGTATAAAATCATGGACATTAACTATAAGGTTTTCTGGAAAAAATTTGTTGACTTCAAGGCTTCTCATCATCCTTGAAATAAATTATGCTGAAAGCTACAATAAGTTCCTTTGGTTGAAATAACTGTTCAGCTGTATTGATGCTAAATATCTCCTGGTCTAGTAATAACTTTGACCTTCTTTGATTGTTTTGAGGCTGTAGGTGGCTCTGCGGCGTCTGGAAGTTTTAATTAGCTCCTGAGGTAATGAGTGGAGGTCTCTTTTCTGATAAAACAGTCATGATTTTCTTTTAAACTGTGGTTTAGGCTTCTGATAATCCAATTTTAGCCGTAATCCCCATAGGTCTGTCCTCAATTTTCTGTCTTGATATATTTTGTCTTTCACACTGATACTCTCTGACTGTGGCCGATTTACTGTGTTTTTACTGGTATATAGGGCTGCGTAGGGGTGATATGGCATCAATTCCTCATTAATCATTGATGAAACGTGAATTCAAAACCTGCAAATGATTCTTTTTTATGAATCAGTGGTAGGAGGATCGTCATCCTATGCCTCTGAAATTTCTTCAGAAATGGCGAAAAACCATTTAACCATGCGAAATACGAATAAATATTATGAAATCCTGCATCTATGGACTAACTGCTTCAGAAGGCACGTGGAGGGAGCGTGGCTGTTGGATGGCATCATCCAATGGTCGAGATTGATTAGAGGAATTCAAAGGGAAGGCAGAAAAGGAATTTGAATCGGAGCCGTTGATTGCACGAAGATCGACGGTCGAGAGTAGAGGCGAAAATTCAAAGTGGAGGAATCAGGGCGATGAATTATGGGTCGTCGATCTACATATCAGATCGATGGTAGAGATGCTTTAATGACCGTGTCGTATCCCAGTTAACCGTCAGGCTCCTTCGGTGAGCGATCACTGTCCGATGAGTGGCCTCAGATCGGACGGTGGACGTCAATATCATGCCGGGTCCACGTCTGATCTTTAACGCACGATGGATGGTGGTTTTATGAACAGTGCCTAGGCCACACGTCAAGCGGTGTATGGAATTACTGCAAAATAAAAAATACCACCTCGCTCTTAAAAGCGGTGCGATGGATACCGCGTGGTTTTGCAGCGGTGAGTGGATGGCAAGGACCACTGGGGCAAGAGATTTCATGCCATTGATCTATGGATCAAATCGACGATGTAGATTTCCTTGAACTTTGGACTGGCGGAAAAAATAAAAGCCAACAGATTTAATATATAACCAAAGGTTTAAACTTTGGGCGGACATAATTAATATTCAATATGGCTTGGTGCCCGATTATGGGGCCTTTGGGCGCATGGAGAAACATATGACTGGGGGTTAAAAAGGAGGGGCTAATCGCAATTGGGTAATCCGATAAGCACTTGGAAGGCTGACGCTTTGTCCTAGCACTAGGGCACATGGAAGGGAAGGGTTAAAGACTTAGCCCGAGGGGGCTTAAGTCTATAATATATAAAAATATATGATTTTGATAGATTTTCAATGATTTTCAAAGGGGTTTGAGGATTTTGATAAGGCAAAGAAAGGGTCTCAGGCCTTATCAAAGGGTATTGATGAAGGGGGAAAGGGGAAAAGACATGAAAATGAGGGATTTTCATGGGAAATGAAGGGGTAAAAGGAAAAAGGTGCTTGCGGCATTTTTTCTTCATGTAATGACAAGAATCTGCGAGTTGAAGGGAAAAGCGATTGACGATTATCTAAAGGATATGATATTATCCAAAGACTTTAAGCACAGCACCAACAAATTTGACGCAGGCCCAGTCTCTTGAAACTATCTAAAATCATTTAACCATCACTTGATATAACGGGAATTTACGGTGGCTAACACATACTGATGGATTGTTATATTATGTGTAATATATGGTGGGAAGGCCACCCACCGATGGACCCACAAAACCAATATATATATATATATATATATATATATATATATATGTATGTATGTATGTATATGTATTCTAGGACCAGCGGGTGTCGAAATTGTGCCAATGGTGGGCCCAAATCATAACTGTTGCCCCTTTTAAAAGAATGCGCCAAAAATGTTACGCATACCGCCAAGCACATGGGCATCCCATGGGGTTTGACCCCGGAACCTCCCCAAACAAGCAACTTAATATGTATGCCACCAACCAACACGATGTTAGGCAACTTAATATATATGCCACTTCCTTGCACACTTTGGAATATCTTGTCCGCATGCCACCCTAACACTCTAGAATTCCTTAGCACTACCAAGCATGCCCTGTCACTCCTCCTTAGCACACTTCGAATTTGTTGAAACTCCATTTTACCCTCTCTTATTCATTCATTTCCATGCATTATGACATAGTGCTCCCTTGTGTTTCTCCAGCACTCCCTAATACTCCATGGCACACATTCGCATACCCTGGAACTTAGAAAATCTTGACATGCTTTCCTAGTACTCTATTAATTGAAACTATTCCTCCATTTTGTTTCCCCGGCACTCCCTAGCATGTGTTGGTGCCACACCCTAGCACCTAGAAAATCTTGGAATGCCTAACATGCCTTGGAACTTTCTAGCATTTGTTAGAATTTTCTGGGATTCTGTGCATACCTTGGAAATCCCTAGTTGTCATGCCCTAGTCATAGATAGCCTTACTTTTTTTTGCGACTTGTGAACCGAACAAGTCTCTTTGTGTTTGTTTCTTTTGGGATGGATGAGAGAGTCCACCAATATTAGTACATACATTTGCAGTAGCATATGAAGGTGATTAGGTTTTGATTCAGTGTAGTACATACATTTTTAGGAATTATGGGTATCTGAAATCAAAATAATTGAAAGTAGTTTCGTTTTATTGAATGAATGTTGAGGGCAGTCGTGCTGTGAATGGTGCAAGAAGTTATAGTCGCTTTCCCCTGCAGAAGGTACACATCTCCCTTTATGTTTTCTTTTTGTTATCAGTGATTCATTTATCCTTGAACATGTAATGTGCCCCTTGGATGGTTAATTTTAAGATTAAGCTTATTTATATGAAACTATAGGATGTGTGCCCGCCCTGGCGTGCATTTCATTTTTTTTTAAAGGCTTGATGATACATCTTGAACATTATCTTTTTCAGTGTTTGAGAGATACTTGTGAAAGTTTTTTGGAGATACTTGAGATATTTTTTTCATCTTTTTGAAACAGGGGTTGGGTTAGTCCACAGTGTTGAGATAATGTGGTGAGTTACATGACTTGAGGCATGTGTGAGTCTGCAGAAGTAAAGGTAACTACCAGAACCTATAGCCCAGGTTTGAGTCATGAAATGCTGGAGATAGCTACTGGAGATAGCCTCTGTGAATAGATATTTAAAGAAATATGATATTTCTCTTTTTCAAATTTTAAATTACTTCCCTGCCTATCAACACAATTGTTAACTTCAGAATATGCTCTTTCTCATTTATGCTAGATTTCTGTTAAAATTAAGGCATGGATAAGAAAGAGAAAAACGATGAAGATTACATCCTTTTTTTCATAGTTCTCTCAAGTTGTGTGATGGGGTTGTAATATTTCTGTTAAAATGAAGGAATGGAGTAGAAAAATAAAAATGATAAGATTACATCCTTTTTTTCATAGTTCTCTCACGTTGTGTGATGCGGATGTACAAAAATCCACCTGGTTGAATTCATGGAGTTAGGTAGGTATACATTGCCTTTTTCTTGTGAAATTTATGCTAGAGACTACATAAATAATTAGAGCATCACATTAATATTTAGAAATCTCTTTGTTAAGAATTGCCTAGACATACCATCCTAGGGCTGCCTTATTGTAAGGATTATGTTTTCTGGTGGTGTCCCTAGGTATTGAGATCAAATACTAACATGGAATGGATGGATGAGAATGTGCAAATTGGTGACATTGGTGAATAGGACGTATGAACTGTTTATGCTGGGCAAGGCTGAAGTTGTGCTCCTCGCTATGGAGAACTGTATTGGTTTCCTACTAAGAGGCAGGGTTTGTTAGTGAAAGGTACAACTAGTCCTTTACCTTCGTTCCTTCTCTAGGTTAATAGATTCCAAAGTACTATACTAATTTTTTAGCTTATGCTGATCATAAGATTATTGTTTAATATTTAGAGATTAAAAAATTTCTCAACATAAGAATTTTTTTGTTCCTGCATTCCCTTTTTTTTATGTGAACAACTATATTCATTTTTTTCTTCATAACATAGTTGGATCATTAATGGTAGTTAGGAAATGTCCTTTAGTTAGTTCAAAAAGTTGGATCATTAGTGGTAGTCAATTAATGCCCTTTTTTCTTGTGTGTTGAGCAAGTTCATGCCACACCTTTTGCATAGGCTTCCTCAAAATTTTATAGAGTTCAATAGCCTCTCACACATGACTTATTGTAGCCTCCTTCCTCCAACTTCCCTAGCATATATTTATAGTTCAGTAGTCTCTCACACACGATTTAGAATATTTTATAGTTCAATAGACTCTCACACATGACTTATTGTAGCCTCCTTCCTAAGCTTTCCTAGACTATATTCCGCCCACAAGATCTCCTTGCATCTCTTAAATAGAGATGCTTCCATGTGATCTCCATGTGATCTTGTAGTGCACCTTCCATGGTCGTCTAGAAGGACATCCTTCCATGGTCCCCTAGAAAATGACCATGAGGATTTCTTTATTCGTACGGAATCGATACGCCTACAACTATTCACGAATTGTGATTAAGCCACCTAAAGTGGATTCATAGTGGCCATATAATCACTTCGAAAATAACTTCTCAAAATTATAATATAGTTGAATATTTGGCTCAATCCCCTTCAGCTATGTCTACTCTTGAGGTATTACAAAATTTTCCCTCCAAAAAACAAGCTTTATTGTCAGCTATTTGTGGAATTGATCCGACTGATTCTAATCTTGTTGTCTTTAATCATATGGGCTATGTGCCATAACTACCAGCAGAATTGGCATTCTCCATACAAGTAAATGTTCTAAATCACCTTTTTCATCACACTAGTAATGATTGAGCATTATGCCATTGTCTCTAACATTGGAAGTCACTTTATTCGCCACGCTTATCTCAATTGTCGACGACGTTAAAGGCTTTTAATGGGACGAACATATAAGCCTTGTCGGTATTATTAATAACACCATGTTGAACTAGGGGAAAAATAGTGAATGTTGATGTCGAGGTCGTTGACGGACCTGTTATATATCATTTACTTGTAATTATGGTATATGCTATGAATACGATTATTTCTTAGTATTTTAAGTGATGTCCTTTCCATATAAAGGTACATAAGGGTACTATCACAGTCATCAATCATCTATCCTTCTTTGCCTCCGCTTCGCAGATAACTAGAAGTGTTCCGTTTGTTCATGCACCCCAACTAGCACTTTAGAACATTGGTGTAGGACTTTTAAAGGATTCCACTCTGATGGTAATCTTTTCATTACCGCCGCCTGCGATGTCGGCAGATATTGAAAGTATAGAGACCTGCTACATGATCTCTTCCACATCTGGCTTAAGGAAGAGTACGGATGATTCCGAGATTGTTACGTTGGATGAGTTTATGCCGCCCAGCCCTATTGAGCTGACATAGCAATCAATCTATCTGGCTTGGGCAGCGAATCTGAAATTAGCGTCGCCGGTTGTTTGGGTTGATCATTCCTTAGATTTTGGTACTCCTTCTGATCCTTTTTCCTCAATGTTCTTGACAGATGAGAATATTTTGGAACCTATGATGTCAGAAGGAGAACCATGGGAATATTATCATCATCACTCCCATCTTCCTGATGATGAAGAAAATAATCTTAGTGAACTATATCACCCATTAATAAAAAATTTCTTTTCGAATTCTTTACCTATTAATGCAATCGATTCTGAGGGAAATTTGTAAAATAAGGAAGAAACCATTTCTATCGATATTTTGACCAAACCTGGTGTTGTAGAAAATATTCATGTCGACGTATCTTGTTCTCCATCAGAACTTGAATCATATCGCTCTCTATTTCATGAATTTCGTGACGTATTTTCTTGGTCTTACAAGGAAATGCCAGACATAGATACTAGTATCATTGAACACACTATTAATATGTATCCTGATGTCAAACCGGTGTGTCAACGCCTTCATCCTGTTCATCCAAAGAAGGTTGCTGCCATCAAATTAGAAGTTGAGAAACTTTTGCATGTTGGTTTCATTTACCATGTTCCGCTAACTAAGTGGGTTTCCAACATAGTTCCTGTCATGAAAAAGAAAGGAACCATTAGAGTGTGCATCGATTATCAAGATGTCAATCTTGCTTGTCCAAAAGACAACTATCCTACTCCCTTTATCAACCATATTATTGACGATTGTGCTGGATGCGAAATCTTTTCGTTCATGGATCATTTTCCAGCTATAATCAAATCAATATCCGCTCAGAGGATCAACATAAGATAACATTCTGTCGCCCCTGAGCACATTGCTCTAAAGGCTACAACTGGTTTAAAGAACGCTAGGGAAACATTTCGAGAGAGCAATGGATTATGCTTTCAATGACATCAAGCACATTGTTCAACCCTATATAGATGATTTACCTGTGCATTAACGAAATCAGACTGATCACCCGATGCATTTGAGAGCCATCTTCTTACGTTGTGGACACTACAGAATACGCCTCAATCCACATAAATGTGTGTTTTGTGTTGGTTCTAGTTGTTTGCTTGGATTCGTCATCTCAAAAGAAGGAATTTGAATCGACCCATTGAAGGTTCAGGCCATTTTGGATTTGTCTGCACCATCAAATTTACTTTAGATACATAAAATTCAAGGAAAGGCTAACTTCCTAAGAAGGTTCATTCCCAACTATGCCAAAATGGCTAAAGGATTTACTCGGCTCTTGAAAAAAGGGGTTCCCTTCCATTGGGACCTTGTTGCACAAGCTTATTTTTATGATGTCAAGGATACTCTTGTCTGGGTGTCATTAATGTATCCCCCTAATTATCAGAGTGACTATTTCCTATATATTGCCATGGCTGATACGACCATTGCTATGGTATTGGTCCAAGTAGAAAATGGGATAGAACATTCGATATATTATTTGAGTCGTAATCTCAATGATATGGAAGTTAAGTATTCATATGTAGAAAAGCTTTCCTTGGCAACTGTTCAAGCTGTCCAAATATTTCGCCACTATATCCTGTTCTGAAATATCATTGTTGTTTTGGATTGCAACCCCATGACTTATATCTTATCACGTCAATTACTGGGGGTAAAATACTCAAAATGGTTTGTCATTTTGTATGAATTTGATTTGGAATTCATCAAATCCAATTCCAAGAAGTATTAGTTTTGTTTGAGCTTCTTTTTGACCTTCCCTTTTGATAGTCTTTGCTATTACGTTGGAACCATCAATTCTGATGAGTCTTATTTCTAATCGGATCATCTAATCCTTGGTATCAAATTTCATCATTTATCTCCAAAATTAAACTTTTACGGCACAGTCACCTCTCGCTCTCGCGATTATGACGTATTCGATACCAAGCCAAATATTATACGATCGTCGGTGATACACTTTATCGTCGTGGTGTCGATACAATTTTAGAAAGTGCCTCTCACTTATAAGGAGGCCGAAAGGTTTTAAATGATTGTCATACTAGAGCTTGTAGTCGACATTTATCTAGATACGCTGCAGCATAAGATACTATGCGGCTGATTTAGCATACAGCCCCACCATATTTTATGCTTTGCATCCTCGCGGTCAAAAGTTGTCATGCGTGCAGATTTTTATACGTAAAATATGCAAACACCGCTAGCGCCAATGCATCCTGTTGTCTTCGTGGGACCATTTTTGAGAATAGAATTATTGAATTCATGACACTGTAACCCTCGTTCGTCGAGGCATGGTTATATTATTCTACATGATAGACTACTTTGCAAATGAGCCGAGCGATGCCTACATTCAACAACACATGATAGACAAAGCGCATTGTTTTCTTTAATCATGTTATTGTGCCACGGTTTGGGGTCCCACAACCTAAGATTACGAATCATGTGGGAAACATTTTGCAACCACATGATGGTAGATTAGCGCAAGTTAGGATTGTCACATGATAATTCTACTCATATTATCCTGATAAAATGGACAAGTTGAGGCTATCAACAAGATTCTTAAACATATGCTTCAACACATGATAGGAGTTCGTAAGAGAAAGCTGGCATTTGATCTTATACTCATCTTTGTGGGCATACCGAACCTCGGTAGAAAATGCAACCTGATTCTCCTTTTAATTGGTGTAGTGCCGGAAGCTGTCTTACGATCGATATGAAATCGTCGTTAAAACTCGCAATCGACTTGTTACATGACACCTCGGAAGAAGAAACGTGTCTTTTTAATCTCATCCATATTGATGAAACTCTTTGTGAAGCCCAATTGGCCATGAAGCACATTGTCCAATCTCTCATTTTCTACGAGGCGACTTGGTCCTTCTTGATCGAAAACTAATGTAATAGGTACGAAATTTGAGCCATTATAGCATAGCCCTATATTGTCAAAAGAGTCTTGTAAGGGTACCATGAGTTAGTAGATTACGATGGAAATTCCGTTAGTCTGTTAACAATAAGTTGTATACGAAGCACGATTACTATGCTTAATCATGAGCACTAGTAATTTTTTAATATTATTATTATATATATATGTTATTTAATATTTGCATTCACGGTCTTAATTTGTTTTTAAAGTTTTTTTGACATTACTAATCCACTTTACATTTAATCCACAGATACCGAATCTTTGGAACCATTTTTGGATATGTTGATGGTGCTAGTCGTAGTACGCCAACAAAATCTATCTCTGCTGACATGGGCCATTTTTTCTCGGAAACGAAGGATTAGTGAGTTATAGAGGAATTTGTATTGGTAAATGCGACAACCAATATCACTAAGTATAGCGCGTTGATCGAACTTCTCTGCGGTAACATTTCATTTGGTAGTAACCACATTATCTGCATAAGTTTAGACTCACAACTTGTGGTATTACAACTTACTAGTGTTTATCTTTGTTGAAAATCCAATCTTTATCGTTTGTTCCTAAGAGTTCGACTTTTGGAAAGACACTTTTATTTTATTCAATATCAACACATTTCCAAGAAATTTGAACACATTGATTGATTCTTTGGCTAATCAAGTTTTAGACGGACATTGCAACACATGTAAAGAAGACATTCACGAAATTGAATAGGATTAGACAATGAACATGGGAAAAACTGAAATCAAATAGATAGATAGTTATAGGTTTTTACAAAATTTGTGCCAAGACACATTGGCCCATCGACCTCCAAAATGTGTATGCAACATGTCAAAAGTAAACTAGTGGTACTCATGGTAACATGCTATAGATCTAGCTATCCTATACGGTGACCGCATCCAATGGTTAGAACGCTTATAGTGTGGCACTACAGGTTGCATGGGCACTCTTCGTCAGGCAATCGAGTCCCGAGAAGGTCAACCCCTCTCGCCTATGTGTTTCCGAAGCTCGGTCGAGTCTCATCCCTTGTCTAGATCCGAATGAATGCTCTCCCCAGCCGGCCCTCTCTTGTTGGCTCATACGCTCCGTCTAGTTCTCTTGCCGGTTGAACTCGACCAACATGTACGTACATCGAAAATTTTAGTTTGGTCTTGGGAAAACATAATAATAATAAATAAGAAACATTGTATAAACCTTGGAAAAATAAAAAACATGGTCAATTCTTACTATTGCACCCCATTGAGCGCCTTGCTAAAGCTAGAGGTACGGATCTCCTCGAAAATCGATGCTGCATATGCATACTCATCGATGGCGACCTTTGTCGCGCACAGACAAGTGAAGAACACGGTCGAGAACACAATGGTCGATTGGCACATGCTATCCATTAGTTCTACCCATCTCTCGTCCTCGGATCTCTAGAAGTTAGACACCCAAACGTCACATGCGAGGCTGCATCGGTGGAATCCGCTCTAAGGAAAATGAAATGAGGATCGAACCATAGCCAAGTTCGTAACTTCCTTCCTCCCTTTTCTTTGTTCAATTGTTCCTTTACTTTGGGAAAGAACATCTTCAAACCAGTGAAGGCTGACCCAGCTCCTGAACTCTAGCGCATGCACTATATATATATGATCTATTCGCTACACCTGGTATAGCAGTGCGAAATAGGTTGCGATCGTGAAAAGAATGGTTCTCGAGAAAATCTCGAACACCCGGATGTTTATCTTCCCATATTTTCTTGGCTCTACCCTCAATAGAAATACTACAAAACATAGTCTCTCACTTTGTCTCTCCTCCAAGAGCGGTCCACGAGAGAGAAATGGGCAAGTCTCTCCTCGAAAAACTGTGAAAGTATACATCCTCTACTATAATAGAGACCACTTTGTTCCTCGATAGCCGAGTCCATATAAGACTAGGAGACTCTAAGAGTTCTCTGTTGCCTCATCACGACAAGTGATACTTTAACAACCCACAATCTCTTAGGGTTATTTACCAATAGCAGATCATTTAGGGTAACAATATTCTATTCTTCATGCCATCTCTTTCCCTCCATGTAATCGTCGTATAGTCGATGAAATCCTGGAAACATAACCATAAGACCCACTAGAATCCTTTTCATGCAAAAAATTAGGCAAATTTTAGGTACATTAAAAAAATAAAAAATGTGAATTTTTCCCAACGCATTCTTGAAAAAGGGACAGTGCGTTGCATATGCACCTAGGCTTCAATTTAGGTGCTCCACAACCCATTTTTTAATGCTCAAGGGTGTGTTGCACTCTTTGGAAAAATAATTGACCCTAAGGGGCCCAAATCCCTAAAAATTTGCAATGAAAGGAAATGAATTGATCGCTGAAAGAAAGAGAGGGTTCATGGCACCAACTTGGATCAAACAGTGATGAAAACCATCCACAAAATCGATTACAATCAATCACTGAAGTTCGAGGGGAAAAACAGGTTTAGAGCTCCGAAATTAAAATGGTAACTTTCTAATGGTAAAAATAAATAGTAAAACTCTTTTTATTAGTCATTTGATTATTTTCAAATCATATTTATTGCTATGACTATGGTTTTATTATATTTTTATCATGAAACGGGTATTTTTAATCCATTTGATGTTGTTCTGAACAGTTTTTACAACTAATGAGCAGATTAGTCGTGTAGATTTATTTCAAAGAATGATTTGACCACAAAGCATACTTTTATCCTTATTTTTCAAGCTTTGTTAAAAATGAAAAACTACTTGAAGAGCACTTTTATCTCTTTTTTGAGCTTCGATAACAGTGAAAAAGGAACCCATCGAGTCTTCTTTTAGCTCTTTTCAGTCTCCGATAATGTGAAAATATTTCCGAGCACTTTCCTTTTCGAGATCGTAAAATTAAATCAATTGATATCTACTCAATATAAGTTTAACCCTTTTCCAGCCTAAGATAGATTATTTATGAAAAAGGAATGCCTTAGCCAAACATGGCTAGGAGGTTCTCTCAGATATTATTTTACACTTTTTCAAATTTGAGCGACAACTTTATGAAAAATTACTTATGGATTTTTATTTCATCCCCTTTTTCAAACTCTCTAAATATGAAAAAGGACCAAGTTTTCATTGTCGTTCGGCTCGTTAAAATGTAATATAGAGATGGGCTTGTCGATCATGGCAAGAATTGAGTTTCGTTCATCACTAGACCCATTAAATTATTAAATAGCAATACGTTATTCACCCAAAGGGTTGAATTATATATCAAGCATATGTTATCCTCCTCAAGATTGTTAAAAAATAAAGAGGTATTGGTTGGCAAATGACCGGGGAAAATTTGGGAAAGTGAACAGAAATTTTTACGGTAGCAGGTTGCTCTTGAACATGACACTTCACTCCATCACTGTGACTGTTTGGGTTGGGTAATATTATTGACAGTTCATCCATACCTATGGTTCATCATACCTTCACTTCGATTTTGGTTCAATGTTGCCAACTCATCTCAGTGTCGTCGATATGTTCAAGAGAAGTCATCCAGTGAATAATCATCCTTCTGAAATACTCATAAACCTTCATTCTCATGACAGACATCCCTGGACATTTCTATATCAAGTCATATTTTTCTCTGAAATCAGTAAATTTCATTTCGCAATAAAGTAGCTTCCTGTCGATGACAAATCACCATCCAGGAAGTTAACTTAGAAACATCATATTCCAGTACCATGAGGCTTGTTACAGCATCAACAAGGTCCTCTCTTCCGGACTTTTGACCGAAATATTTTTTTTGGCATTCGACATCAAATCATTTATTCACGCCTTACAAAATGTATTGCAGTACCTTGAGGGCCATTAACATTAATGGTGGTTCTCTTGCATTTGTTAACAAATCACATTATTGGCTAGTAATCAAACGATGTCTTACCATGTTTGACTACAAATCATATATTCGCATGACTCGACATGTACCCAAACGATCGAGTGAACGAGATAAGAAGACCCCAGATCTATTTTCAGACATCCGACCTACGATTTTAGGATTGTTTTACACATCATCTGTACAGTGACCTTACATAGAGATCATCAATCGAACATGGGCCTATATCTATAGGAATGTATGTATTGGGCAACATTCCAATGTAGATGACTTTTTTCACTATGTACATGTTATTAGATAGTTTATGTGCTAAGCATGGGAATGCCTTCCCTTAGAAATTCATGATCAAGAGGGTATATAATGATGTAATGTATTGTAAGATTGATGTATGTCCCCACTCTGCTTCAACTCCAACCCATCACAGTGTAAAGCATCTCATTTAAAAAATATTGTTATTATTATTATGACTTCATGCTTTAGGGGGAAATTGTTATAGGTCAATTTGGGCACCATTCCCAATGACCTGGTTAAACTGAACATCATCCCCAGAACTAATGAATATGGTCTATCATCCCTGATCATTTCAGTTGCTACATGCCCTAAGACAAAGAACAAGAACAAATCATCCATGACTTCCATTGCAAGGTTTCCAAGCTTTGGAGTACATGTTATATCACCTATGAGCTCACCAACACAGTCTCTCAAGGGACTATATAATTTTTATATGCAGTCACATCTATTCAAGGGTGCTCTGCAAAGAACTTCCTGACACTCAAGGGTGCATTGGTCAATTGGGATCGAAATTCTCATTGTTTCAGAATCTCCACATGGCCAATGCCTTCTAGAAAAGTGCATATGTGTCAAACTTCGAGTTCATGTGTCTATTCAACACCTCTGAACTTGGGAACATGTCTTGCTTATTATTAGAAAGTAATTGATTGTGAAACTACCTTCATCTCATATATAAATTGAGCACAGATCGTAGTGCTTGAAAAGGAAGAAATTTAGTAGAGAAATGTTGTTGGAATCTCAATTGAGGGTTTTATTTGAGTGATATGCTGCTGGAGAGATGTTCATTGTGATGAGGTTGGGATGATGCTGGAGTTGGTGACATCAAATCAATCGCTGGTTGTAACCTCCCATTCTATCCATTAATAAAGATTTATGCTTACTTTCTATCATATGTATCTATATAAGCTTACGTATTTCATATTATGAATTCTTATCTGATGTATATGTTCCATGTTTCAATGATTAAACTAATTAAAGTGAATAGCCATTTGTATATTTCAATATCTTTGTTTTTTAGTGCTCATACTTGCAGGAATATTTTGGAAATCAAGCTTGGATTGGAATCTACAACAAGAGTGACAGAAGGAGAGTAGGAAGTGCTTGGACTCCAAGTAATTTTCTTAATCTATTATGTGTGTCTATTTACTGTTAGGAAAAGTATCTACAAAGTCTTTGATCTGTTGTTCTAAATTCATAGCACCAAATTTAGGGAATGTGTTTTATCCGTAATCCATAATTCCTCATAACAGATGCTCGATGTGATCTTCCACTGCTTGAACCTTATAATTTTATCTTGAAGATGATGTGATGGATGGTGGATGACATCCACAAAGTGCCATAAATGGGGTCATTTTTGCTACAGTATGGAAGGAAGTGTTAAACTACCATTCCACCAGAGGTAACCACTTGACCCATTGTGTTTGTTCATCAGATACAAAAAAACTAAGATATCCTTCCAAACATTTGTTCACTATCTCAGTTTGGCCATCAGATTGAGGATGATAAGATGAGCTGTGAGCTAGTTGAGTACCCAATCAAAAAAATAATTTCGTCCAAAAATTTCTAGTAAAAATGGGATCTCTGTCACTTACAACAATATTTGGGTTTCCATGAAGCTTTTGAATTGTTTCCATAAATGCAGTAGCAACTGTACTTGATTTAAATGGATGAGATAATGCACAAAAGTGTGCATACTTGGTAAGTCTATCAACTACAACCATGATGACACTCTTTACTTTGAACTTAGGTAGACCTGTGATATAATCCATTGAAATCTCCTCCCAACGTTGACTTGGAATGGATAAAGGCTATAGAAGACCCGGGGTCTTAATTTTCTCAATTTTATTTTCTGGCAAACTAAACATTCCGCCACAAAATTTTGTAGATCATATTTAAGGCCATCCGGAAAAAAAAAAAAATGTCTTCACCCTGTCGTAATTTTTTTAAAATCCAGAGTGTCCTCCTAAGGGATATTTATGCAATTCCAAAAGAATTTTTCATTTTAGTTGGGAATTATTACAAATATATAAGCGATCTTTGTACCATAATGAATCATTTTTCCAACTAAATGTATCATATGTACTAGGATCTTTCTGCAACTTTTGAATGAGTGTCCACACTTCTTTTTCCTTCTTTCATTCATCATCTGCTTCGATTATCCAATCCGGTTGGATAATAGAAATGGCACAAAGCAATGCTTCCACCTCTTCATCCTTTATTGAGAGTGCATCTGCAACAACATTTAGCTTCCATTTTTTTATATATGATTTCAAAGTCATAAACCAGCATCTTTGTGGCCCATTTTTGTTGCTCTTCTGAAGATAGTCTTTGTTACAAAAAGTATTTAAGACTATCATGATCATTTTTTACCTTGAAGTGTCTTTCCATTAGGTAAGGTTGCCATTTATTTAGTGCATTTAGTATTGAAAAAATGTCATTCTCATAAATATCTTTATGTAAATACTTTCCTTTGATTGGACGATTTTCAAAAGAAATGGGTCTTCCTTATTGCATTAAAACCGTACCAATTTCATTTCTTAGGGCATCACATTCCACAATAAAGGTTTTTGTTAAGTCTAGCATAGCTAAGAGTGGTGCTAGGCACATTGCCTCTTTAAGATGCTCAAAGGCCCTAGTTTCTTCAGGATTCCATGAAAATGCATATTTCTTCAATAATGTTGTTAGAGGTGTTTCTATTCTCCCATAATTCTTAACAAACTTGTGGTAATACCCTGTTAACCCAAGAAATCCTTGCAATCACTTTATGGTTGTGGGAACTCTCCATTACTTAATATATTTAATTTTTTTAGGGTATACTTTAAGACCCTCGTGAGATACAACATGACCCAGATATTCCACCTCTTGTACTCCAAAGAAACATTTGGAGGTTTTTTCATATAATTGTTTCTCTTCCAATATTTTGAGCACCCTGTCAACATGTTGAACATGATCCTTCCAAGACCTATTATATATTAGTATATCATCAAAAAATATTAACAAAAAATTTCTAAGGAAGGGTTTGAAAAAATTCATCAACCTTTGAAATGTAGAAGGTGCATTGGTAAGGCCAAAAGAAATGACCAAAAATTCATAATGGCCTTCATGAGTTAAAAATGTTTTTTTCGGAATATATTCAGTCTTCATTCTAATTTGATGATATCCTACTCGAAGATCCAACTTGGTAAAATAAATTGCTGCATGTAATTCATCAATCACAAGAATGAGAAATTTATCTTTAATTGTGAGCTTATTGAGCTCCCTATAGTCTGGACACACGCACCATGATCCATCCTTCTTATGGACCAATACTACTGGAGCATAGAAATAACTTTGACTAGGTTGAATTATACCAACCTCTAACATTTATACAATCATATGCTCAATTTCACTCTTTTGGACATAAGGATATCTATAAGGCCTAATGTTTGGAGGAAAACTTCCAGGAATAAAATGAATAGCATGATCATTATCACGAATAGGTGGGAGTCCTTTGGGAGTTTCAAACACCTTGGAATGATTGTCCAAGACTTTTTGGAGATCTAGAGAAATAGATGATTTTGATGTCGGAACTTCTAGTGAGCATAATTGTGCAATTACGCCTTGTTGTTATTTCTTAAGAATCCTTTTCATGAAATTAGAGCTTATTATCTTTCCTGAATTCCGTGCAATACTGCGTAATTCAACTTCCTTTCCTTTAGAAAAAAATTTCAAGAAAAGTTCTTGAAAATTAAAAGCTACCGTCCCCAAAGATTGTAACCATTGTACTCCTAGTACAACATTAGCAACTCCCATTGGAATGGAAAACATTGGACTATTCAATACCTATTCCCCCATGGTTAGCTTGATATTATGGCATTTTATAGAGCAATTTATAATTCCTCCATTTGCAACCATCACTTGAAATTCTGGTTCTCAACATAGGAAGAAATTCAATTCCTTCGCTACCTTAAAATCTATAAAATTATGAGTACTACCGGAATCAATCAATGCTACTGCCTTTTTATTCTTGATATGTCCTTCTATCTTGAGAGTTTGAGGAGTGACAATTCCTGCCAATGCATTACATGATATGTTTATACTCATTTATTCTTTCTCTAGGGTTGGTTCCTGGTGTAGATCCTCTTCTTTTGAAGTTTCTTGTTCATTCTATTCCTCCTCTTCACAATCTATGTAAAATAATTTCTTCTCAACACACTTATGACCTTTAGTGTATTTTATATCACAACTGTAGCAAAGCCCTTTTTCTCTTTTTTCTTCCAATTGTTGTGGTGTCAACCTTGTAGGTTGTGGAAGTATAGGAGTAGGAACACTTCCATATTTATAGATGTGAGTGGTAGGATTCCTTGTCTCCATAATTTTACATTCATTTTTTCTTGCCAACCTGAATGCCTTCTCCAAAGAATCAGGTTCCCAAAGGTGAACCTCATGTTGGATGTTATCCTTTAAAGTACCTATGAAGACATAAATCCTGTGCTCCTCTGGAATATCAGTTACCCTTATATTCAATTTTTGGAAGTCCTCAATGTGCTCCACCACTGAACCCTTTTTTTTAGATTTATCAACTGGATAAATAAGTTTTTTCTCTTTGTATCCTCATAATGTGCTATTATTTTCATCGTAAAAATTAACCAAGTGACAATTTTTTTACAGGAGAAAAGCCATCGATACCATACAAATGTACTTTTTGCTAAAAATAAAGTTGCAATGCATACCTTTGTGTTTTATTCACAGTATTGAGATAAAAATATTTCTCCATCTGTAGTATCCATGTTACAGGATCCTTGCCATCAAAATTCCTCATATCAATCTTTGGAATATGGTGGGTTTTCAATCCAACATTATATTTTATGAAATCACGATTAACATTTATTTTGTTCTCATCATGAGTTTCCTCTACTATATTTTTGCATTACGAATCATTTCTTGTAGAAACTTTGTCAAACCTTCCTTCAAACCTTCCACACCTGATTTTAGATCATTCTTCATGTCTTCCATGTTATCTTTCATTTTTTCATCGATCTTAGCTTCCATGTATTCCATGCCATTATTCAAACCATCCATCTTAGCTCCCACGAATTTCTTCAAACCATCCATATTAGCTTCCACACCCTTATTCAAACCATCCATCTTAGCTTCTGCACCTTTCTTCAAAACTTCCATTTCATTTTTTGTTGCTCTTCGTGAGAGCAAAATTTGGTGCACTTGCTCTTGTAATTTTGATATATCATGTTTTCATCTTCATGAGTCATAGTAGAGTATTATTTTTACGGGGAATTTTATAACCCAATACTGATATCTATGCTTCAATATGCCCTAGAATCACTCCAAACTAATATTTCAAACAAGACCTATGAAATTTGAAAAAAAAAATACACATCTTTTTATTGCTTTTGAGGACCTTGATATTGCAACTGAATTATCTCTATGATTTCAAATCTTCAATATTTGAAATTTGGTCAAATAGTATCCCTATGAATCTTCTTTCGAATGCCATGGGCCTAACCTGATTTGGATGCTACAAGACAAAGTTATTCCCAATCTCCCACAATGACCTAATTATGGACTGGTTCACTAGAGAAAACTTGTACGGTGTGCCACATGTCATTGTTTCCTCCTTCAGCTCTGAAATGGATACACAGGAAACTACAGTCTGCGTACTTTTGGCTACTTTTTACATAATTTCTATACGATGCTCACAGAGAGATTTATAAGGATTTTCCTAAGGTAACATATTTTAGATGAAATTCGGGAGCTTGCAAAAACCCTAACTTCCACAGATCATATCTCAGAAAATATTGCGAACCACGATCTAAAAATTTTACACGATGTTCCTCAGGATTTCAACTTCTGGTGGTATATTTCATATTTTTAACCTTTGCAGAAAAAAATTATAGTAAAAATTCCACGATGACCTGTTTGGAGTAGTGAAACCCTAGAATCCAAAGCTCTGATACCAAATTTTATGAAACTAGCTTTAAAAATAGAAGAAAAGAGAGATAAACACCTTAGAATTCAGCCACTTTGAGGGGGAAACTTCCTTTACATTACATAAGTGAAAAATTATTGGATGATACAAATGAAAAAAACTCCTTTCTATACATAGGAGTCCATGGGGTCATAATATAATCCTAGCTGATGTAACAATAATAATGTAAGGGCACAATAATAACAATATGGGGGTTACAGGGGTACAAAAATAACAATAAGGGGGCTACACTAACAAAAATAAGGGACTACAATAGTAATATAGGAACCTAATAATCTACGACTCAACATAGCCATGGATGGCGTCAACCCATATTCCCTCCAGAACATCAACTATTATGTTTGGCGTGTAGTAGTGATCAATAACAATAACCCCCCATGGTTTTCCGTGAAGAATGAAAATCTTATGTTGGCTCTCATAGTCCCTTGTAGAAGACAAGTGAAGAATATGGATGTCTACTTACAACCACTAGTAAATTAATTGAAGGAATTATGGGATGGGATAAATATTGTATATGATATATCAAGACCCATCGCAACAGAGAGGAGTTTTATGTTGTATGGCATATGTGCTTACATGACACATGATTATCTAGGCTTAGGATTTTTCTCTGGTAAATTATATGTTTATTGATTTTTTATATACGTAACAATATTCTTTCACATATTAGTTATTTAATTCGTTCTAATTGTTCTGATAGTCATGATATTCTTTAACGTGCCATGCATATTGTGTATAATAATTTTGCAGGTCTTGTAACAAAATGGTATTTTGGATGTAAATGTTGCGGACTTTCTGAAAGCTAGATGATCCAATGACCTACGAAAGCCAGTGTATGACTGATCTAGGGTATTCCTCCCAGAAGATGTAATATTCCCAATTAGCCTCAAGCTAATTGGAATATTAAAATTTTCTTTAATTTTCTGTTTATGAATAAATGCATAAAGGAGGAACATAAAAACTCCTAAAATCAGTGAATAAATCAATGCCCCATGTGAACTAGGCTAAATCTAGGCTACCTTAATAAAACACCTTTATGTATGAAAGGGATTGAGACATTTGTCTGGGTCAATAGGGCCAAATCAACAGTGCTCTCTAGAGGGGATGACCCTCACTAATGCACAACGCAGTCCTAGTTGGAGGTGGCACATGTGAAAGAAGCTAAATCATTGAGATGGTTTATGGTTGGCAATCTCTATCTTATAAAAGGAAGAGGAGGGCAGCATGAGAAGGTTGTTGATGAACATATTATTTCTGAAGAATTTGTCTATTTATACATTTCTCATTCTCTTGGTTTTTTAGCAGAGAATAGTGTTGTTTAGCACAAGGATATCCTGTTTAGGAATCTGTCTCTTTCCTTGAGGAGCTCTTGGAAGAGACTTGTATTTCTTATCCACTATCAGGCTTAAGGCCAAGCTTCTTCTTCCAACTACAACGCAAATCCTGTTGAGGATTTGGTTTTCTTTGTAAACTGCAACAAGTGGAGGCTAGATCTACTCAAATTTAGGCCATTCTTATGCCTCTTTTTAGTGGGAGAGTCTTCTATCCCCCTGGAAAGAGATTATTGGTTCATTGGAGCTTCAGATCCACATCTTGGCTTGAGGCCCTCACTTTTCTAAATATTACAACACATTTTATCTTCCAGAACTGCGTTATTTGCAAGTGAGAAGTTGTAGGGTGTTTTGGCAGACTTTTGGAGGAGAGATCTCTAGTGTTGGGAATCTACCCTTCACTATGGTGATTTGTAGATTTCATATCTAATACATGTCATATTTAGATCTGATGTGAATATTTTTGTATTTACTTCAGAATTTATGAATCATTCTGCAGATGAGCTGTATTAGATCCTAGATCTACTCCATGTACTTCACTTTTTGCTGAAAACCCCAAGGGGCATTTGTAAAGTAGCTTTTATAGTGTACAGATTTGATATAGATCTAAATTTTTTTACACATATCTACTCTATATATGAAGTGTAATCTACAGCTTCTTTCAGCCAATAAAATAACGCTATCAAGCTTTTTCAGTCATATTCTATGGTTGTAGCATCGCAATATTGAGGATTTCTTCATGTAAAGTCTTCTATTTTATGTTCTATAACTCATGGGCTTCAATATAACTCTAAATTTATGATGTAAGTGTTATTATTGAGCCTCCATATTGGCCTCCTGCACTTAATTTGTTAAACTGCGTTATTTATGAAGCAATATTGTTTAATATTGTTGTTGTTCACTTTTGGGGATATTACAGTTGTATCAGAGCATCATCTTGGCACAATCTGTGCTTAGTGAGAAGCCAATATTTATTTTCACGAAAAGAAAATACTGATGAAGAATATTGATTACACTAAAGACAAAGAAGACAAGGGTCAAACTCCTTTAGCTAGAAGAATGAAAGGGAAAGAGTTCTCAAAAACTCTGTTCCAAACTTTGCATGAGCTTAAGAATGAAATCATGGGAATGAGGAAAGAAAGACATGCAGATCCTTTGGAGAGATTTTCACATAAATGAAGCCCCAATTATACGTATTATGTGTGTCATAATTCAGCCACACAATTAAATTTGCAATGTTGTAGCATGCCTACATTCCTAGCAAGAGAAGAAGAAGAAGGAGAGACACCAAAAGAGGAAAATCTTGGTGACTATCTCCAATAATATGAATCTCAGTCTAAAATATTGAAAGAGCATCTAAGATTCCCAATTTTTTGTCAACTCAAAGAATAAATAAGATCCAGCATATACAAGAGAAGAAGAGGGTACATTCAGCCCACTTTGGGTAGGACTTTTATACCTACATTTGATTGATCACCTGAGAGCTCAGCCAAGTCTTGGGTGAAGAAGTTGGAAACATATTTTCAGCTGCATCAAGTTTCAGAAGAAGAATACATAAGACTACCAGCATTGCACCTCCAAGGTAAGGCTTATTCCTGGTGGTTATTTGAGTCTTCTTCATTAAAAAGTGTAAACATCTCTACTTATGCAAAGTTCACTAGGAGGTTAGTGAAAATATTTGATTCTATGCCATCTGAAATCTCTTTGGGTAAGCAAACTAAGCCCAAGAATTCAGAACCTTTGCATGAGATGGAAGGATCCATGAAGATAACTCCATTCCAAGACATTGTTGAAAGGGTTAAAGATCTACTACATTATTTTCCAAGGGAAAAAGCCCCACTTCAACAAGAACATTCTTCTCAAGAATAAAACATGAGTGTTCCTTTTTGAAGGAGAGATAAAGAGAAAGGATCTCTTATTGATGAGGCATGTTCCATTGATGAGGAGAAGAAATAATAAGAGCTAAAAGGTTCCTCCAGCACTGTGATAGCAGGAGGAGATCTATTTTTATTGGGAGATAGAGATGAAGCCATTGCTTCCACTAAGAGGGCTCTTCTATCTTTTCAAGAAGGCCCTAGGGATCTTACACATGAAGAGAATGAGCATCATGTGTCTATGATGATATACAATGAGCCAAAACAATGGAGGGAATGTGTTCCAACCTTGCATTCAGTTTTGGTAACACAAACTTTGATAGACTAGTCCTTTATGATCAAGACTCTTGACACCAAGGAGATGATGGGTGTTCATGAGTTAACTACATCTAAAAGGAGCACCTTAGACTATCAGATCTTGCAAAAGGTGGGTGAAGAAGAGAAGATGAAGGATCAAAACACTGATATGATGGGAGGTGATCCTCCATTACATGAAGAAGAATATGGGGAAGATGCTCCACTCAAAAGCACTCTTACATCTATAGGAGTGATGCCCCATTACCATAAGACTTCCACACAAAAATCAAAGATGGATTTGCATAGTGGAAGCAATCATAAGATGTTCCCATCTATTATTCACATGGGAATGAGCCATGGGACATCATTATCTTGTGGTATACCACCTGGGAGACCACCTGATTCATATTTGATGAAATATGTTTCCTGCATTGATGCTCCTTTCATAGGTCCAAGGTGTAAGGGAGCACTAGAAGACCATACTACAATGCTAATAACATGGGGAAGGCTCAAGGAGAGGGAAAGTATTTTTTCCTTAACATCATTATCCATTCTCTCATCTCATACTAAGCTAAGAAAATTTTTTGCAAGGGGATGAATGACACCATCATGGATCAAGGAAGTCAATCCTTGAATCAAGAGACAAACTTGTTTGGAGAACCCTCTTCCATACAGGATGAGAAATGGTGGTCACATAAGCATAATTTGGTAAAACCAAGGAGTTTTTGGAGATATGATAGCCTTCCATGGGAGACTAACTCCCAAGAACTTCCATTCTATTTTGGGCATGTGCATATGCAAGAAGAGCAGCAAGGAAGGAATGGAAACCTTCCACATTATACCTTTGGCATTGGAGATGTCAAGGAGTAGAAAAATGGGAGGCTTGTCCTTCCAACATACACCTTTTACATGGGAAATGTCAAGAAGTAGAACAACAACATGGAAAAAATTTCATATGACACATTATCAGCACTGTCATTGTTGGGAAAATTAGATCCATATTGGAAATCCAAATTGTTGGTGGAATATTCCAAGGATCTTCACACTTGGATGATTCTTGATGACTTGCTATATGATGAGAGCTATTAAATCATTGATGGAGTCATCTATAATCATGGTAGGATCTTCCTTTCTAGAGCTTCCAAGCTCAAGGAGAAGTTACTAAAAAGGGCTTATGAAGAGTTCTATTTCAGCCACACATATTCTATGAAGCTCAACAACATCATCTTGAGGAGCTACTATTGGGAGGGCTCTGAAAAATAAATATATTAGCATTGTAAAAGATCCATGTACCTTGTGGTGTTGGAGTAGAAACATGACTCTAAGAAAGAGTTAAATTAGCCCTCTCTTTCTCTATTTGAGGAGGAGAATAGATCTATGCACCACTCCATTGATATGAGGAGGATTGTAGGTGAAGAGCATGCTCTTGTTACACATGTTTTCTATTCTGATTTCATGTATTCTTCTACCATGTTTTTTTAGGCCATGACTCCAAGGAGGAGCATTATATCTTGTAAGCCTCATGGCCAATATTGGGCCACAAACATTTCTAAATTTGGCCACTCCCTTGGGAGAAAAAGGGAGATTTCGCTACATGATGGGTGCTTCCCTAAGGCACCAAACATATCTCACACTTTCAGCTATGGTAATATGGTATGGGCAGAAAGTAAGTGGTGGGAAAGCCACTTAACACATCTTGATTTGATGCAAGTAGGAGATGCTCTGTGCTGGTTCCACATGTGGGACTATGACCCCCCTCCATATGCACAAATTTCTTCTTATATGTATATTTTTTTGATCCCCTATATTGATGATGTAATTGTGATTTTTATGGGGATGTATGGAGGAAGAAGGGAAGGCATGCATGTGCCTGATGGGATGACTATACTCCTTGTGCTTTATGTCTTATATTTTAGGGAGGGCATTGGGCAGACCATGTTTGTTTCATGTGATTTATTGTTTCCTTATGGGATGAGTTGTTTGCATCTCATGAGAACCTTGGTGGAACAAATCATGGATGGATGGATTGGTGATCACTTAGCTCATGGGAGAAGCTTATCATTTGATTGTGTCCCTAGTTGAGGAGGAAATAATTTGCAACACTCGCCTTATCAGTTGCTTGAGGAAAAGCAACATTTTGGAGGGGAGGACTGTAATATTCCCAATTAGCCTCAAGCTAATTGGAATATTAAATTTTTCTTTACATTTCTGTTCATGAATAAATTCATAAAGGAGGAACATAAAACTCCTAGAATAAGTGAATAATCAATGTCCCATGTGAACAAGGATAAATATGGAGTACCTTAATAAAACACCCTTATGTATGAAAGGGATTGATACATTTGACTGGGTCAACAGGGCCAAATCAACAACATTGTCTAGAGGGGATGAACCTCATTGATGCACAACACAGTCCTAGTTGCAGGTGGCACATGTGAAAGAAGCTAAATCATTGAGATGGTTTAGGATTTGGAAATATCTCTATCTTATAAAAGGAAGATGAGGGTAGCATGAGAAGGTTGTTGATGAACATATTATTTCTAAAGAATTTTCTTGTTTGGACATTTATCATTCTCTTGGCTGTTTAGCAGAGAATAGTGTTGTTTAGCATAAGGATCTCTTGTTTAGGAATCCTTATCTTTCCTTGAAGTGCTCTTGGAAGAGACTTGTATTTCTTGTCCACTATCAGGCTTAAGGCCAAGCTTCTTCTTCTAACTAAAATGAAAATCCTGTTGAGGGTTTGGTTGTCTTTGTAAGATACAGCAAGTGGAGGCTAGATCTACTCAGATTTAGGCCATTCTAGTTCCTCTTCTCAGTGGGAGAGTCTTCTATCCCCCTGGAAAGAGAGTATTGGTTCATTAGAGCTTCAGATTCACATATTGGCTTGAGGCCCTCATTTTTCTAAAGCCTGCAGCATATTTTATCTTCCAGAACTATGTTATTTGCAAGTGAAAAGTTGCAGGGTGTTTTGGCAGACTTTTGGAGAAGAGATCTCTAGTGTTGGGAATCTACCCTTCACTGTGGTGATCCATGGATTTCAGATCTAGTCCATGTCATATCCAGATCTTATATGAATACTGTTGTATTTACTTTAGAATTTTTGAATCATTCTGCAGATTTGCTACATTAGATCTCAGATCTACTCCATGTACTTCACTTTTTGTTGAAAACCCCAAGACACATTTGTGAAGGAGCCTTTCTAGTGTACAGATATGATATAGATCTAAATTTTTGTACACAGATTTGCTCTAGATCTGAAGTGTAATCTACAGCTGCTTTCAGCCAATAAAATAACATTTTCAAGCTTGTTGAGTCATATTCTATGGTTGTAGCACCTCAATCTTGAGGATTTCTTCATGTAAAGTCTTCTATTTTCTATTCTATAACTCATGGGATTCAATATAACTTGGAATTTCTGATGTAAATGTCATTATTGAGCCTCCATATTTTCCTCCTGCACATAATTTTTCGAACTACGTTATTTATGAAGCAGTATTGTTTAATATTGTTGTTGTTCGCTTTTGGGGATATTACAAAAGAACACCCTTATAGAAGAGAAACATCTAATTTCAATGGTAAATGAGAGAGAACCAAAAGGCCTCAAATAACGACACTAGCTAAATGGCTTAGAGCATATGAGAGAGAGAAGGAGATGGAGTTCATAGAAATGTTTGATTCAAATGGGGAGCCTATGTTCGATGATCCAGAATTATTCAACACCTATGTTGAGAAATGTCCCATTGGGATGAAAAGTAAATCTATATTTTATAACCTCCCGTATTTAGAGCATCCTAACATTACCCACTTATTATATCCCATGCATATATTTCAAAATGTTTCATCTTCTTTATGGAGGCATATATCACTGAAGAAAAGTGACACATTGGTTGTTAGGAAAAATCTTATTACTTCAAAAAAGAAAATAAAAACATTGGCAAAGGCGATTAGAAAGTATAGGATCAAAGGCAGGCGATGGTCCCTCTAATTGATATTTCAAATAAGGTGTTGTCCCATGGATTTTAAAAATCGATTATATTTCTTTGGCAAAGGAATTTATAATGGATGTCAAGGTATCATCTTCATATGAATCTTCACTATGGTGCCGCTTCATCATGGATGACCATATTTCGAGGTTGAAATCACATGACCATTTAATATTCTAAGAGTACGTATAATTTCAAAAGTATGATTTTATTATTTGTTATATCAATAATTTTTATCCCATGCAGGATAATAAAACATAACTATTTTTGTATATTATTGCATGTTTTTATAACTTGTAGTGTCATTATCCTTTGTTCATGCATGGGTGTGTGAAACATGAATTCTCCCAAGACCTAGGATGCTCCATATCTAAATTATCTGCATTTGTGCGTTGGATCGTGCCAAAGGCGATTCATGTTGCTAGCATTCTATGGTGGTGTCAAGAGATAGTTGTGATTATTTTTATGTTTGAGAAGGAACTACTGAAAAGTTTCGTAGACTTGCAAGTTCATCTTCTAATCCACCTACTAGATGAGGTTGAATTATTTTGGGTGGTTTCTTTTCATTCGATGTTCTTAGAGAGGTACATGAAGAAATTGAAAGGTTTTGTTTGACAAAAGGAAAAACCAGAGGGGTTTATGGCAAAGGGGTACATATCGTATGAGTCTTTCTATTATGCCAGTGAGTACAACAAGTAGATCGATAACAGACAAGGTGCATTGATTTGGGACAATGAAAGAGATAAAGACAAAAGATAAGGGGAGCTGCTCCAAACGAATGGAAAAAGGCGCTTGATAAAGAGTAAGCGACTTATAATTTTTCAAATTTACAAAAAGTAAATATTCATGTTGAACTTTGATATAATGTATATTTGATCTCATATGTACTATATGTAGGTTTGATTTCATTAGCGAATGCAGAAATTGAAGAAATCAATAAATTTGTTCTTTATAATTCTGAAGTGACACAACCGTGGGTCACATTGTATGAACAAAACATGATGAAATGGGATAATGATATGATAGAATTCAAATGGTTGAATGGTAGAAGTGTTTCTTATCACGATCATTTAAATGAAAATATGCTCCCTAACAGTTAGGTTCCTAATCAAGTCAGAGAGAAATATCGTGCAACAAGTCATTACTCGCATGCTGAAGAGGATGTGCTAAACGTAGGGATTGGCTGCACCCACTCGGTAATAATCTTTTTATGTACATTTTAAACTTAATAATGCACCTTTGAAATGTAATTATGTCCATATTTCATATTTTAACACTTGGTTTATTATAAGGCACATGTCACATTGAGGATGTGCATTGATTATATGGCCTTGAACAAGAAGACCATGAAGAACAGGTACCCTATACCCAGGATCGATTAACTCATGGATGAGTTGAGGGGATCTAAATACTTCTCCAAGATTGATTTGAGATCCGGGTATCATCAGATTAAGGTGAGGGAGCAAGATATCCGCAATAAAACATTCAGATGTCACTATGGGAATTTTGAGTTTCTAGTAATGCCCTTTGGATTGACCAATGCCCCAGAAACTTTCCAATCTTTCATGAACCACATCTTCCATGGTCATTTGAGAAAGTTTGTATTGGTCTTCTTTGATGATATTCTTATCTACAACCGCAATTGGGAGGACCACTTGCAACATATTGAGACAGTTCTACATATCCTCAAGGAGCAGAAATTCTATGCCAAGCTCTCCAAATGTGAATTTTTCCTCACAGAGATGTTGTATTTGGGGCACATCGTAGGAGCGGATGTAGTGAGGGTACATGAGGAGAAGATCTAGGCTATCAGAGATTAGCCTGAACCCAAAAATGTTACAAAACTTAGAGGGTTTTTCGGCGTATGCACTTATTACCATAAGTTTGTGAAAGGATTTTCACAACTAGAAGCACCACTCACAGACTTGAAAAAGAAGGGAGCTTTTCATTGGACACTTACAGCACAGAGGGAATTTGATAAGCTAAAAGAGGTAATGAGTAGTTGTCCTGTTTTGGTTTTTCTTGACTTTTCTCAACCTTTTGTTCTAGAATTTGATGCATCAAGTGAAGGTATTGGGGCAGTCTTGATGCAAGGTGGGCATCCTATAGCCTTTGAGAGCAGGAAGCTACTCCCTCATGAGAGGTTATACCCCATCTATGTTGGCTATCATGCATGCATTAGCCAAATTCTGGCAATACTTGGTGGGGAATAAGTTCAAGGTGAAGACTGACCATAACAGTCTTAGATTCTTCCTTGAACAGAGACAACACCAAGAGAGGCAACAAAAGTGGGTGAGAAAAATCCAAGCTTATGATTTTCACATAGAGTATGTCAAGGGGCAAAGAAATGTAGTAGCTGATGCACTATCTAGGAGGCCTACAACACTGTCCTTGAGCGGCATGGATGCAGATTGGAAAGCTCAAATTTTAGTTGAGTATTCCAAACATGAATTTTCATGTGAGATACTTGATGGGGTGGAATCGGATGAGAGGTTTAGAGTGATGGATGAGGTCATCTATTACCGAGACCGGATCTTCTTGGCTAAGAATTCCAAGCTGAAGGAGAAGATCCTATTGGCATCACATGATTCCCCACTTGCTGGCCATCAAGGTTTGACCAAGACTTACAGAGCTATTAGGGAGAGATTCTCATGGAAGGGTCTCAAGGAGGATGTGCTCCGACAGGCCAGAGAGTGCACCATTTGACAACATAACAAGGGATAAAAAGCCCACCTTACTGGGTTATTGCAACCACTACCTATTCCGGATGGGAAGTGGGAAAGTATCTCTATGGACTTCATCACCGTCTTACTGACAGTATAGGGTAAGGATTGTATCTTTGTAGTTGTTGATAGACTAGCAAAGTAATCTCATTTATTTTCCATTCCTGCACATTATACTGCTTCACAGGTAGCTGAGATCTTCTTCAAATATGTATTTAGACTCCATGGTCTCCCAAGGATCATAGTGAGTGATCGATATAGCCGCTTCATGGGTGGCTTTTGGCAAGAACTTTTCCGGTTGGTGGGGACTGATTTGAACTCCAAGCACTAGCTATCACCTCCAAACTAATGGATAGACCGAGATAGTGTACTAATAGCTGGAAGGCTACTTTAGGAACTATGTAGCTGGGTAGAAGAGAGCTTGGCTACATTGGCTCCACTTGGTAGAGTATTGTTACAATACTACCCACCACATCTCTATTGGCGTGACTCCATTCTGGGCATTATATGGGTATGAGGCACTCTCATTTGCTGATGTTATGTTTGGGGCAAGTAAAGCTCCAACATCAAAGGCATGGATTCAGGAGAACCAAGACATACTTAGGGCACTCAAAGACAACATTGCCACTGCCTAGAACCAATAGGAGATGTATGCAGACTGTGGTCAGATAGAAATGTAGTTTGAGGTGGGAGATCTTGTCTATCTGCATCTTTAGCCTTACAAATAGTCCAAACTCAAGGTGAAAGGAGCTGAGAAGCTTAAACCACATTTCTATGGGCCATACAGGGTGATCAAATGTATCGGTAAGGTATCATATAAGTTGGAGCTTCCTAAGGGGAGCAAGATCCACAATATCTTCCATGTATCTTGCCTCAAGAAGGCCATTAGGAGGAATGTAGTTGTCAATATGGATCTCCCCCCTATTGATGATGAGGGCCATCTAATCTTGCAACTAGAAGCAATCTTAGACACAAGGGAGAGGTAGCTGAGAAACAGACTCATCAAGGAATATCTGATTCGGCGGAGGAATCTACCAGATGAGGATGCCACTTGGGAGAGAGAGAAGATCTTGCAGCATCCTTTTGTACTATTTCTTTTGGGCAAGAAACTTTTGAGAGGGGAGGACTGTAATATTCCTAATTAACCACTGCTACTTGGAATATTATAACTACTCCATTTTTTAAATAAGAAGTACGGAGGACAATACAACATATCCCAGTGTAAAAGGGATTGGATTAGGAGGAAAAAATAAAGCCACTTTGGTGTGAAATAAGGGCAAAGCAATGACCTAGATCCAGTTGACCAAGTGAAAAGTGTTGTCACAAGAGGAGGGAAACCAACTAGGGTAGCGCAGTTTTGAAAAGGGAATCTTCTCAAAGAATTCACATCATCAATGAGTGGGTTCTAGGGTGGGAAAGCTCACCAAGGATAAGAAGGAGGAGATAGAAGAAAATAAGGCATTTAGTATTCATATTTTTTTTTGTCTTTTGACTGATTGTAAGCTTCAGCTGTTTAGCCGAAGTGGCAACACTGTTTAGTGCAAAGAATTCTCATGCAGGAATTTCATCTTCACCTTTGGTCTAGCTAATTGAGAGATCTAAGGAGGAGGTCCTGAGCTTAATTTTCATCATTTATCTTGAGGATATCTATTTTGTGACATATACAACGTATTCACTTCTAGTAGCTATGTCATTTCTGCAGTAGCAATAGCAACTGGATGAAACCCTCCTATTTTGTGCTTGTTTCAAAGGAGGAGGTTTCTATTTCACTCTGGGAAGCCTATTGAAGGAGGCCTTGGGCCAATTTCTGTACCATTCATCTATTTCATATCATGTTCAACATTTTATAATACTGAGTTGCTATGTAAAACATTATTTTATGCAGTGCTGCATTTTATGTTGTTATTTTGCCAGAAACCCTTGTCGGGATGTTCTGATGTGCTTGTAAAAGGGGTCTAACCTCTTATTTCTGATCTCATGATTAATTAAAGTTCCATATATGTGCTAAACCATATTTTTCTATAGATAACCTAATTAAAATTACGCTATTACAGTCTTTAGAAGTTCTATTTTGTGAAGTTGTGGGATTGGGGTGTTTTTGAGCATATATGATTCTATCTCAAAATCAAGTCCTAATAGGTTGCTATTCAAGGAGACCCTAAGTAACTATTTCAAACCAGGTTTTTAGATAAGACTTAGCCTCCTCAGCCTGGGAAGGATCTCTCAAAGTTTTTATGATTTTCAAATAAAACTTAGATGGCTAACTCTGTGAGTAAATGGATTAAATTTAGTAATTGGTTGTACTACAATAAAAAAGCATCCATTGGGCTTATGGGGTCACTTATGCTTTTACTAAACATGGATATAAAATTCATATGGAAGTCAGGGCATATTAACGCTTAGATGCATCAGTAAAACAATAAAACAGTAGGTCACACAGTCCATGAATATATGAAGGAAGTTAGATCACCTTCACAGTGAGTTCTAAGTAACATTCACTCATGCCACTGCAAGTAAAAAATAAAGGATTAACATAAAAACATCAATCATCCATAGCCTTTTCTGAATCCTGAGTAACAAACTGATACCCTTGTATTAAGATAAAAACAGAGTTGCAGATAATACCAAACAGTACACATGTTCCAGTAAAATTCCAACCCATTCAATTTCCTCCCTTTTATAGAGTATTCATTACATCTTAGGATTCTCTCCAATCCTTTGAGGAGAATTCAAAATTTCACACCTAACACCTTTCATAAAACAAACTGCATTTACAACTGACAGTTAAACTATCTGTTTAGATTCCTAATACAATTAGGACTAAAAAATCATTTATTAAAACATAAAAACCTTATCTAAATACTTAAAAAAAGACTTGACAGCTGCATCTTCTAGTCTTCAACCATGATCATGTCTATCTTCTTGTTGTTTGACCTCCTTTATCTCTTTCTTATCTGTCCCTATAAAATAGGATAGTGTTTCCTATATAGTAGCTGAGTGCTTCACAAATACCAATTCGAACCATTTGCTGCATAATTTGAACTCAAAACACGTGCCAAATGTCCGAGAGTCTTCATAGAGCTTTGATCTTCCAACTATATATATGTCATCTTTTTCAAAAATGATGTGGAAACTACCATAGTGCTTCGCTACAAAACTGTTTGTGTTTTCGTAGTGCAGACCTTTCTTTTGAAAAACATGCTTTAAACTCCAATTTAATGTACCAAAAACCTTTGAATCTTCATTGATATTTAATATACACCTCCCATGATCATCAAGGCTTCAAATTGAACCATTTCTTCTTTGAAATTTACAAAAATTTACAAAACTGTATCCTATAGCAGTTTCGTAGCGCGCTACAAAACTGTTGAGTCTACTTCAGCAGTTTCATAGCGCTCTACGAAACTGCTGAGTCTTCATCTTTCATAGTATTTCCCTTAAAATTTCAAGTTAGAAACCTTTAAAACTTAGTCTTCAGGTGTATATCCATTCTTATAATCAATATCATCAACTTTGAGTAGTTTCAAAAATGGGAGCATTACTATATAACCTTTCAAAGTTTATTTCAAAAATGAAACTTACTATTTAGGCTGTAGCTCATCTCCAAACTGATTTAACTGTGTTTCTAAATCTTCAATTCTACTTTTGAGCCTTATTTTATTAGCCCTTAGTTTTGTGTTAACCATCCTGATGAACTTGGCTTCCTTGATTGCAGGTAGGGTGCATATGAAAAATTGATCTTGACTATCAATCAGCTCAGGATTTGGATTTTTCTCAACCTCCCACAGCCCTTTCATCCTTTCAAATTTGACCTTCTCTTCAGCATATATTCTTTCTTTTTTTTCTATTTTTCAATTTCATTATTTGCAAGCCTGAGTTTATTCTTTACCTCTTCATAGCTCCTTTTTTCCTTTTGAACCTTGAAGACCTTGTTTCTATCTTCTTCACGCATTGCAGATGATGCATTTGTAGTTTCTTCAAAAACAAGATCTCTTTCTTTCCCTGTTTGCTCTATCACCAAATCTAACTATTTCAACTTCTTAGATTTCCTTTTTGAGGGTCTTCTAGGTTTAAAAATAAACTCTTCCACCTCTTCTTCAAATTCTAACTTTTTAGATGTCTTTAATTTTTTCAATTTGCTGGCACCTGTATCTAATTTGATGAATTCTACTTGCACTAGGGGAGATTCCTCTATGTCGATAGCCTGAATTATGTCATTAAAATTTCCTCTTGTCTCCTCTACAACTATAGGCTTACCATTTTCTTTTATCCTCTGACTTTTAGTCAACTTCTTTGGATTTTCTTTGCTATTTGACTATTCTAAAATTGTTTCCTCAACCAGGGTTTTCTTCTTCTGTATAGAACTAGGAGTATTTTGGATATTCAATGATGTCATTGGTTCTTTCACTTGTTTCCTGGGTTTAAGTTTAAAAAATCTCTTAGACTTTGTTTCCACAGGACCAGTAATCTTTGATGGGGTTTTAGCTTGTGGGCTAGCAATTGTTCCTTCTATTCCAATTCTACTCAAAAAGAGGAATTCTGCCCAATCTCTATTCGCCTTTTGTAGCTCATGTGAGACTATTAGTTTAACTAAGCCATGGTGAAATAAGGAGGTTTCACATTATTCAAATTTCCTTTGTACCTTATCAGACATATTAGCCAAGATTCTGAAGAGATAAAAAGGTAAATCTAATGATATCATCCCTGTGAAATGAAGCAAGAGTTTAAAATGGTAGGTGTATACCTTATGATATCTACCCTCGCAAGTGAAGTATATTTGAATATTTTAGAGCATATTGGAAAATGTGTCACTGACATAGCTCCTTGGCACAGCCTTGTTCAATTCAACCTCTGAAAATTCTGGTTTCAAAAATATCTTGCATGGTGTCATATCAAATTTGAAATTTTTAAACCACCTATCTTCACCTCTCAGGATCTCTGTTATAGCTGATATTAATTCAAGGGAAATTGGTACATTTAGGAACCCAATATTTGAATTTGACCTTGTGAAATTTATGGTGAATTCCTTGGTAACTTGAGTGTGTCCTCCTTGAAGTTTTTCACAAAACCTCCAACATCCAACCTTCTTAAAAGTTGCCTCGACAGACTTATCCTTTGTAAGGGCTTCAACATCTTCAGGTTCAGTCCTTAAGCAATGACCAGACCTATGGCTTCTTCTCTCCTCCTCAATTTTCTTCTTGAAACTTGTATCTTTAGAAATATGCAATAAACCCTTATAAAAACCATATGCCTTCATTAAATTACCAAATCTGAGTCTCTTGTTGAATAGATTGTTTCATTCAGGAAATGAATTCACCCTCGCTTGATAAGAACCCTGCCTCGCTTGATGAAAATTTTGTTCCTGCCTCGCCTGAAATGTTAGCAACCTCGCTTGAAATATAACCTCTGTCTCACTCAGAAATGAGACAACACAACCTCGCTTGATAACTAAGAATCTCACCACGAATTGCTTTCTTTCAACACTTAAGAATGCATGCAATGTTTTCTTGCATGAGACAAATGAAAACAGCCAACTGTTTGAAATTTGAAAGGACCAATAATGAATGACCTCTAATTTATGGAAAATGACCTCTAATGATGACATATAATGGTTGCATGCATGGAGGACAACTTATGAAGGATGCCCAATGATGAAAAATTTAACTGTATTTGACAGATGTGATAGCTTAGAGACAAATCAGTGAATCCCCGATTTCGTAGCGCATGGTGTGTAAATTCTGGTTTTTGCGCTACGAATTCACTAGTGTTTTTGTAGTGAAAAATGGACTTTTTACACTAGGTGCACTACGAAAACATGGTTTGTGGTCTTATTCAATCAAATTTTCGAAACGGACTTTACAAATGGGTTTTAAAACATGGCATGAGACTTGTGAAGAGTGAAGTGAGGCTAATAAACAATTTTTAATGATGGTATGAGATGTTTAACCATGATCTAGACCTTTGAAAATATCAAAATGACTCTAACCCTATCTAACACTAGGACTTAGGAAAAAATGTAACTAACCAAGTTTCAGAGATTTTTTTTATAGTGATAACGTATGAGCGAGGGAGATTTGTTTAATGTAGCTAGGATGATTTTTTTTTTATGCCATTTCATATTTATGCTACATAAAGCATATATAAGAGGATCCAGGTCCTGTTATGTGTTTTTATTGCATTTTTTTCCTTATATAGTGTCCTCATTGGAGATATTGCAGAAATTCCTGAAAAGGAACATTACAACCTACACAGAAAGCCTAATGGTGGGCATCCAACCTGAAGATGAGTTTTCCCAATAACCCACTATGGTCCTTCAAGGATATAGCCTCCTCATACAACTTGAGGAGGCCTACCTCCCTTAGGAGGAACTGGGTGGTTGTCGTAATAGGGCGAGGGTACATAAGTCTCTCCCTCTCTCATGCCTCCCACAGGTGAATCACGTTATACTGGTCCTCCATATGTTCTTGTTGTTCCCTTTGTTCTCTCCTTAACGTTTCTGAATGATTCACATATTAAATATATATTTTTTTATTAAATGAGAAATGTATATATATATATATATATATATATATATATATATATATATATATATATTCTGAAAAGAAAAAAACAAATGGTGCACCCAAAAAAAAGTCACGAACTGGTACCAGTGCATGCATTTTTATCATGCACTGCTCTCGGTGCACATGGAAATTGTTCGTGCACCACAAAATATAAAAATTACCTTTTCTATGGTGCATTGACGAAACTATCCACCCTAGGGTGGATAGTTAGGTCAACACACCGCCCAACAATAATACATTGTCAATGGCATGGTCTTGTCAACGAGCACAATGTTGACCATGTACTGATGTTGGGCAGGCGGTGCACTGACCTAAATATCCTCCCCAGGGCAGATATTTTGGTCAATGCATTGCCCAACATAATTACATGGTCAATGATGTGATCCTATAAATGACTACACCGTTGGCTACGTAATGTTGCCAAGGAGGCAGTGGGCTAACCTAACTATCCACCCCGGGGTGGATAGTTTGGTCAATGCACCTCCCTCTTGACACTAGTACATAGTCAATGATGCAGTCATTTAAATGACCACACCGTTGACCATGTTAGTTTTAAAATTAGTCATAGTGCACGTTTCTTTGGTACCACACTAGAATCCGGTGTGGTTTCTGTTAGCACTATTCACGGTGCGGCTTGTAAATTTACAGGCAGCACTGCGAATAGTATGAGCCAAATGGCTCAAACACACCGTGTAGAATATTATTTTTTTAAATGGTTAGTTTTAAGATTTTTTTTAAATGTAATCCGCTAAAGCATTTAGTTATTGAGAAACGATTAAAATACCTATAAATTTGCAAGTCAAGGAGGCATATTTGTATAGGAATTGAAGAAACCAAATTTTCCCACCGTTTTCAGAAATTTGAATTCCACAAGTTGGGAAATGGATGGCAGTAGTGTGTGCAATGGTAGCACCAATGGCAGGGCGCCTCACACAAGAAAAATTCACATCGGTGCTTGAGAGGTCTGGAGCACTGAAGAAGTAAAAATGACATTTTTACAACCAGTAATTTTTTTATTATTTAACCCTATTTCATTGCACGGGTTTTTGAGACACACTAGGTGGTATTATTGATGGTGCACTGCACATCGTTACGGTGTGCTGGATTACTAAGATGCATAATACATGTTTATGCATATAGCATTGGTGTGCTATAGTACTTAGACACACCAGACAGGTTTGTACGAAGAGCAGAGTGTCTCGATGTGCCAATTTTTAGTGCGCACGGGTGCATTGTGAGTAAAACACACCAGTGTGGTTTATGATGATAAATGCATCGGACAAAAAACATCCGCAAAAACTCCACCTGCAAATATCCTCTAGAGTCCTCTGCTACAAAAAAATATCTGGTTTATTTTTATATGGGGTTCCTCAAATTATCCTAATTTGGATCAGGGCCTAAAATGAGCTAAAAAAAAAGTGCTCAAAATTGTTTCAGACCTAAACGATCAGATAGATTGTTGTCACTAGGATTCCTGCACAAATCATTTCATCAAATTCCAAGTTTTTATGAGTGAGTTATGATCTATTGTTCTCTTTCCAAAACAGGTAAAAAATGGGCAGAATAGGCACATGGATGATGTGGCAACCCATTCAGCAAAAATAAATCTTCAGGAATATTCCTCACATTTCTTCCAATGATTCTGTGACAAGTGGCAGTTTCAAATTTGCTAGTTTGGTCTATGTGGGGGTAAATTTCCTAATTTTTTTAAGCTAGAAAATTTCTTTTTTTTTTAAATTAATATTAATTATGTTATATATATATATATATATATATATATATATATATATATATATATATATATATATATATATATATATATATATATATATATATATATCTATATATTATAAAACGTATTTAAATTATTATTAAATTTTAATTAAACCATACCATAGCCCACGTATTATTATATATATATTTTTTAATACAAATGGAAAAGTCCATTATGATTTATCATATGGTAAGTCTACAGTTTAAATTCCAAGGTTCACAAATGTGCAAAAGATTTATGAGAAGGAGAGCAGGGTCGGGGTTTGAACCTCAAACCTCCGCCCCACCACGGTCGCACCTTACCATTTGGCTGTGACTCCAAACTTGAAAAATGTTTCCGCCATCATATACTTGGCCATTACAGAGTTGGACCAATGGAGCATAGAGGGGCTTCCCGTGGCCAGCTCCTCCACCACATGGCCAAGTAGTGAAAACCAAGGGTAGAGTTTCAGTTAAGTGCATATTAGTGATCAAAATTTGGCGCACTCCCCAAAAATTCCGCTAGACTAAACTATCATTAAGTTAAGGATAAGAATGTATTAAATTCTCTAATATGCACTTAACTAAAAATTTTCCGTTGGTTTTTGGCACTTGGTCATGTGGTGGAGGGGTTGGCTGTGGGCTAGCCCCTCTGTGCTCCATTGGTCCAACTCTGTGATGGTCTAGTATATGATAGCGCAAATGTTTTTCAAGTTTGGAGCTGCAACCCAATGGTAAGGTGTGGTTGTGGTGGGGTGGATTTCTAGGGTTCAAACCTCGACCTTGAGTGATCATTTTGGATCAAGGCCTAAAATGAGCTAAAAATTCGAAGTGCTCAAAATTTTATCAGATCTTAATGAGTGGATAGAGTTCATCACTAGGATTCTGGTGCAACTCATTTCATCAAATTCCGAGTTTGTATGAGTGAGTTATGGTCTATTGTTCACTTTCCAAAATAGGTAAAAAATGGGCAGTACAGGTACATGGATGATGCGGCAGCCTAGTCAGCAAAAATGAATCTTCAGGAATATTCCTCAGGTTTCTTCCAATGAGTCTGTGACAAGTGACAGTTTCAAATTCACTAGTTTGGTATACATGGGGGTAAATTTCCTAATGTTTTTAAGGTTGGAAATTGTGTTTTTTTTAGATTAATTAATTAATTAATTAATTATGATTTTATTTTATAACCATATAAAGCATCCACTAGAGGGTATTTTCTTTGTAGTTCCTCCTTCCTATTAGCTAGTCCTAGAAACCCTTCCCCTCTCGATCCCCCATTGATTCACTCTCAGCCTCCTCCTGAACCCTCATTGATCTCCTCAAATCCCTTCATTTCTTTGTCCTCCTTGGTAGAAGACCCCCCCCCCCTCTCCACTCCTCCTCCCCTTCCCCTTCTGACCTTATCCCCAGATCTTTCCCCCTCCAAATCTGGCCCACTCCCATCATCATCTAATCCTTCCTCTGCTTGGTTTATAACTAGAAATGTTGCAAAGGACCTGGGACCTATCTTGGAAATAACTAAAAATAATGGACTGAGAAGAAAAACTACCAAACACCACATGGAAGTGGCATCATAGAAGGATATAGCTCTGGGAACACAATAACCATTATATACTTTCATTGGAAGGCATAATAGGAAAGAACTAAGTCAGCAAGTCATAGGAAGGAAGACTGGATCTTTACCCTCAACCCTTAAGTAATGAAAGCACTCACATGGAATTATAGGGGATTAGGGCACCCCTCTAAAATAAATGCCCTAAAATATCTCACCAATCAAGAACAACTAAACATAATTCTCCTTCAAGAAACCAAAGAGGAATAAAATGATAAGGAATCAATCATAAGCAGACTCAAAAACTATACAGGCACATATGTAGGATCGAAAGGTGCATCTGGAGGTATAGCTATATGCTCGAATAAAAACTCACGGCATTGAAAAAAAAGTTTAAAGAACCAAAGTGGGATAAATGTCAAGTCACAAAATCTTCAAAGAGATATCATGATAATAGTCTACAACATATATGGCCCAAACCATTATTGTGACAAATAAGTGTGCTGGAAATCTCTTCAAACTGACATGGAAGATGAAGGAAACATAAATTTTATCATCGAAGGTGATTTGAATTTGTTTATGCATCCAAAGGAGAAAAAAGGGGGATTTTTTTCTCCCAATCCTTCAAGAGACCATTTGGAGAGCATTATGAGGGACCACGATCTGGTGGACATCATTCCCAGGAATTGTAGCTTCACATGGAGCAATCATAGGATTGGTCCAGGTAAAATTATGGAAATATTGAACCGCTTTATTGTGGTTTTCTGTCTCATCACCCTCCTAAACATCACCATCTCCACTATCCTACCATGCTCAGACTCAAATCACTACCCTATCACTCTATTCCTTGGAGAGAAATCAAACTTCAGGCCCCTCTCCTTCTACTATAATCCGCTATGGTGTGACTCCCAGGATGCAAGAGTAATTTTTGAAAGCACATGGTGAATGTAGGTACAAGGATCTCCCTTGTTCAAATGGGAGACGAAATTAAAACTTGTCCACACAACTCTCAACTATTGGGCTAAATAAAACTACAGAGAATTGGAATTATCCAAACAAGACACGAAGAAGAGGCTAGAAAAAATCCAGAATGATATAGAGGATCATGGTATCACCAACAAGAAGCAAGATCATGAAAAGGAATTGTATTGGGAAATATACAATTTGAACAGAAAGGAGGAAGAAAAATGGAGGATTAAATCTAATAGCCTCTAGCTCCAGGCTGGGGATAAGAATACGTCATTCTTCAACAAACAATCAAAAGTTAGAACTTCTAAAAACACCATCTAGACCATAAAAGATGATGAGGGTAACATAATAAAAGAGCAAGCTGAGATGAAATTGGAAACGCATCAACACTACAAAATCCTTTTAACAAACAATATGGGGATAGAGGATTATGAAGACCTTCTGAAGCACACTCCAACCATGATCACTGAAGAAATCAATGCTACGTTATCTAGGGATATTGGTGAAGATGAGATCATCAAAGCAATTTGGACTCCTCATCCAAACAAAGCTCCAGGGCCTAATGGATTTTCTATCAGCTTCTATCGGACCTTCTAGTAGATAATCAAAAAATACATCATCAAAATGATTCATTGGAGCCAAAGGAAAAAAACATAGGTGGATTCAAAAAATTGACTTATCTTCCCCTGATCCCTAAAGAAGCTCGCCCTTCCACCTTCTCAAGATTTTTCCCAATATCCCTATGTGACTCTTCCTATGGAATCATCACAAAAATCCTTTCCAACCACATTAAAACCATTCTCCCTAGTCCTATCTCCGAAAATCAAGTAGGTTTCTTAGCCAACCAGAAAATATTTGATTTTATGCTACTGGTTCAAGAATTTATTCACTCTGGTATGAACAGGATGGAAAAAGGTTTTTTTCTTAAGTTGGACCTTGCCAATGCTTTTGACAGGGTAAGGCATTTGTTTCTTTACTCTACCCTAAGGAAAATGTTCTTCAATGAATAATTCATCTCTCTTATTCAAGCTTCCATTTCTCAACCCTAGATCTCCCCTCTGCTCAATGGGAGACTGGGTCCTTTTTCCCAATCTTGTAGAGGCCTTAGGTAAGGATTCCCCCTATCCCCTTTCCTCTTCATCCTCATGGTTGAATCCTTCAGTAGAGCCATAGAATTCAATTGCAGAGTGAACTTAATCCCAGGTATAAAATTTTGCAATGGGGCCAAGAACTTGAACCACTCCCATTTTGCTGATGATACATTACTAATGGGAGGAGATACTTGTATATTTTCCAGAAGATTCAAAAATTTTCTTGATAGATTTATGCATTATTCAGGAGGTCAAATCAATTATCTTAAAAGTTGCATATATGGCTGGAACAGAAAACAGTGGTGAGAGGGAGTTGGAGCTTGCCTTTGCATCACAACAATAATAAGATGTGGTTTTCTCCCTTTATGGGTTTCCAATTACATCTGTTGTCTCTATGTGTGCTTCTTATGTGTTGATGTGATTATTTCAATCTGCTTAATTGCTTGCTGCTTTCAACTTAAGTATGGTGTCACAATAAATTAATATTGGTTGCAAATAAGATTGTTCACATATTAAGATGTAAATAACTCTGGTGAAAATTTAAAATGCTAATGCATGTATTAAACTGATTCAACCCCCCCTCTCAGTTTAATCAAAGATTCAACAATTAGTATCAGAGCCAAGTTCCTTTGTACAAGTCTAACAACTGAAAGGAGATCCTAGGTTCCCAAGATGGCTAATAAAGAAGGATGCTCAACCAATAAATCCCCTTTCTTCACTGGTGAAAATTATGCTTTTTGGAAAATCAGAATGAAGACATACATAATGTCTCTAGGAATAGAAGCCTGGGCTGCTGTGGAATTAGGATATGCCCCGAAGTCAACTGATACAGAAAAGGAAGCTAAAGAAAGCTTTGTAGCTAATGCAAAAGCCATGAATGCCATCCTGAATGGATTATGTGAAGCAGAGTTTATTAAAGTAATGCACAAAGACACTGCCAAGAAAATATGGGATACTCTTGAAGACATACATGAGGGAGACCAGAAAGTAAAAACTGCCAAACTTCAAGTATACAGAGCCCAGTTTGAAAACTTAAAAATGAATGATGATGAGGATGTTGGCAGCTTCTTCTTAAAATTTGCAGAAATTGTTAACAATATGAAAGCTCTTGGAGAAACCATACCAGAAAGTATAGTTGTGCAAAAGATTCTAAGATCACTCCCATCCAGATTTAATCCCAAGGTATCTGCAATAGAAGAGACAACGGATTGGGAGACTCTGACCATGAACCAGATACTTGGAAATCTAACAGCCTATGAAATGAGGCTCCCACAGAAGAAGCCAAGTACAAGGGAAGCAACATTCAAAACAGAAAAGAAGAAAGAAGAAAAGGAAGAAATATGTTCTTGCTCTGATGAAGAAGAAGCTAAATTTGTCAAGAAATTGGATAGAGGCTCAGGTAGATACAAAGGTAAACTTCCCTTCAAATGATTTAACTGTGGAAGAGTTGGAAATTATGCTGCTAAATGTCCTCACAAGAAAGTAAGAAATCAAGCTCAAGAATCAGAGAAAGACACATCAAAGTTCTGGCAGAAAGGAAAGAAATCTAGCAAAAAATCCTTCTATGCTCAGCAAGACAGCAGTGCATCTGAAGACTCAGATGAACCCTCAAGTGAAGAAGGAACCTCAGAATTTTTATTGATGGCCATAGAAGATCTTGAGGGACTCCTACTAGAAGATGAAGAAGAAGAAGGGGAAGTAGACCTTGAGGGGGAGCTAAGAAGTGCTCTGGAGGAGATTGACAGACTCAAACTAAAATGCAGAAAATAAAAAGAGATTATCCTAAAATGTGTGAAAGAAGAACAAAATTCAGAAGTCCTCATGCAGCTGAAGGTAAAGCTTGAAGAAGCCAAGAAGATAGAAGATATGTTACTTCAGCAAATCAAAGATAAATCTCGAGAACAAGAGAAGCTGGAAGAAGAAATTCTGTGTCTGAGAAAGAAATTAGAAAATGCTCAACAGAAAGTTTCTATATACCCTTCTCAAACAAAAATATCTATTAAGTTGAATGAAATTTTGGTTGCTCAAAGATCCCCTATGATAAATACTGGAATAGGCTACGAAGGAGAATCAAGTAAAGGAAAAGAAAAGGTTGACAGAGAGATTAATTTTGTAAAAGCAAAGAAGGATGAGGAAGTAGCTCAAATAATTCCTACAAAAGAAGAAATCTGCAATAAGAGAGACAGAGAGCAGAAGAAACCTCTACTAACAAAGAATATAATGAATACTAAGATGGCAGAAAAAGAATCATATGCCCCTAAGTATATCAAATTTGGAAGTCATCAGAGGAAATTCTTCCCTCCTATGAAAAATGCCACCTGCTATGTCTGCCACAAGCTAGGACACATTGCTACATATTGTTATGCAAGGAAGAGTAATTCAAACCTGCAAAAGGTGCAAACAGTGAAGAGGCTATCTCAAACAAACAAATGGAGAAAACAACCTTACATCAGGTATGAAAATAATTTCTATGGTTATTGTTTTTATTGTAAGGAATTTGGCCATAAAATTATTGAATGTAGAAAGTATAGACAAAGACTGATGTTCAATACCTCAAGGAGGTTGATGAGTCAAAGAAATTTTGTTCATGCTCACAATTCTGCAAAAACTATAATCAAGTGTTCAAAAGGGAGCCTCCAGTGGATAAAGAAGGTGAATAATTGTGACCTGGCTCTAACTGCTCAAGATCTGAAAAGCCAGTGGTACTTGGACAGTGGCTGCTCCAAACACATGACTGGAGACAGAAGAAATTTTATAACTCTTGATGAAAAGAAATCTGGAAATGTTATTTTTGGTAATGATAAATCAAGAAAGATCAAGGGAAAAGGCAGAGTCAGCATAGACAATGGAAGAGGAAAATCCCAATAGGTACTATTTGTGGATGGACTGAAAGCAAATTTACTGAGTGTCAGTCAGATGTGTGACAAAGGCTGTGAAGTTATTTTTAGAGCACAAGATTGTGTAGTCAGGTCAAGCACAACAGGAAAGACTCTGCTCAAAGGTGTTCGAACAGAGAACAATGTATACATAGTGAAAGAGGAAGATGAAGCCTGCCATCTTAGAAAACTTGAGGAGTCATGGTTGTGGCATAGGATATTGGGACATCTCAGCTTTGACCATATCATCAAATTGAGCAAGAAGAAAGCTGTCAAAGACATGCCAGAAATAAAAAGGCCTTCAAGTACTATATGCAAATCTTGTCAATTGGGGAAATAGACTCGCACATCCTTTAAATCTAAAGAGGAGTTGTCAACAATAAAACCACTCCAGCTTGTACACATGGACCTGTGTGGACGTGCTAGAACTAGAACACCAAGTGGAGAATCCTATTTCATGCTGATAATAGATGACTTCTTCAGAATGACATGGGTTGCTTTTCTCAGAAACAAAACAGAAGCACTGGAAAAGTTTAAGATATTCAAAGCATTAGCAGAAAATCAAACTGGATGCAAGCTGAAATGTATCAGATCAGACAGAGGAGGAGAATTCATAGATTATGACTTTGTAGACCTATGTAATGAACATGGAATAAAGCAACAATTTACTATTGCAGGGACACCTCAGCAGAATGGAGTAGCAGAGAGACAAAACAGGTATGTACAACAAATAGCCAGAGCTATGATGCAAGAGAATAATATTGCTCAAACCTTCTCGGCAGAAGCAGTACACACAGCAGTACATATCCTTAATAAAGCTCACTTAAGGCCAAGCAGTGACAAGACTCCATATGAACTATGGCATGGAAAGCCAGCTTCAATAAAACATTTCAGAGTCTTTGGTAGCAAGTGTTACATAAAGAATAATGATGAAAACCTTGGGAAATTTGATGCAAGAGCAGATGAAGGGATCTTTCTAGGATATGCTTCCAAAAGTAAAGGGTACAGGTGCTACAATAAGACTCTTTGGAAAATAGTTGAAAGTATTGATGTGAGATTTGATGAAGAATTTCCAAACAATACAAGAAATACAGACTGCTGCAGTCCATCAGATAATCATGAAGAAGAAGATCAGAATGATGATGAAACCAGCAAGACAACAGAAGATGCAGAACTGAGTCCAAAAACCCCCTCAAGATACACTCAGAAGAATCATCCTGAAGATCAGATCATAGGAGACAAGAAAGCAGGAGTCCAGACAAGAAGGCAGCTAACAGAACAAACAGAAGAAGTATACATAGCCATGTTATCACAAATAGAGCCAAAGAAATTTGAAGAACCCAACAAGGACAAGTATTGGATAAAAGCAATGAATGAAGAATTGGACCAAATTGAGAAGAACAATACCTGGGAACTAGTTCCTAGACCTATTGAGAAAAATATCATTGGTTCAAAATGGGTATTCAAAAACAAAATGAATGAGCAAGGACAAGTAATCGGGAATAAAGCAAGGCTGGTCTGCAAAGGATACTCACAAATAGAAGGACTTGATTATGATGAAACATTTGCCCCTGTAGCTAGAATGGAAGCTATCAGAATGTTTCTGGCCTTTGCATGCTACCAAGACTTCAAGGTATATCAAATGGATGTGAAATCTGCATTTCTGAATGGAGATATAGAAGAAGAAGTCTAGATGGAACAACCAGAAGGTTGCTCTTTAACAGATAAAGAAGACTATGTGTGCAGACTAAAGAAGGCTCTATATGGACTAAAACAAGTTCCTCGTGCTTGGTACTCAAGGCTTGATAAGTACTTGCAAAAACAAGGCTTTAAAAGAGGAGTAGATAGCAATCTACAGATAAAAGCCCATGAAAATGAACTCCTGATTGTTGTAGTATATGTTGATGACATTATGTTTGGAAGGAACAAAGATGAGCCTAGCAAAAGGGTTTGCTGATGAGATGAAAATAGAGTTTGAAATGTCTATGATTGGAGAAATCAGTTTCTACTTGGGACTGCAAATTCAGCAAAAGAACACATGCACATTCATTTCTCAAGAAAAATACTTAAAAGAAATGCTGAAAAAATTCAAAATGGAGGACTACAAACCAATGACAACCCCCATGGTCACGGGATGCAAGCTGTGTGTTGATGATAGGTCTACAGATGTAGATCAAAAACTCTACAGATCCATGATAGGAAGCCTGATGTACTTGACAGCTTCAAGACCAGACATCATGCTAGCGGTAGGACTAGTGGCAAGATATCAAGCAGCACCTAAACAAAACCATCTTCTGGCAGTAAAAAGGATACTCAGATATCTACAAGGAACTGCACAATATGGGCTTTGGTATCCTAAAGGCAAAAGCCGCCTTGGCTTGACATATATAGATTCGATTGGGCCAGCTGTGTGGATGATAGGAAGAGTACAAGTGGAGGTGCATTCTATCTAGGAGAAAGACTGGTGGCATGGCTAAGCAAGAAACAAACATCCATCTCTCTGTCTACAGCTGAAGCCGAATATATAGCAACAACAACATGTTGCACACAAGTCATGTGGATGAAGCAGACACTTCAAGACATGAAGGTAAGCATTAATGAACCTATCTCAATCAAATGTGATAATACAAGTGCTATAAGTATATCTAAAATCCCTGTGCTTCATTCAAAAACTAAACATATACCAATCAAGTATCATTTTCTCCGAGAACAAGTGGCTCAGAAGATAGTTAAACTGGGCTATGTATCAACGAAAGAACAGATAGCAGATATATTTACCAAACCACTTGCCAGAGAACCATGCGAATACTTGAGAGACAAACTAGGGGTAGTATCTGTAGATACTATTCTCTAATATGAAGAGAAAGTACAGTCTCAGGGGGAGAACAAAACGAAGATATCATTCCAGGGGAGAACAACCAGCAAGATAAGCATAAAACAAGTCCACAGGATCAGCATTATCAGTATTATCAGCATTCAGAAGCAACAAGAACCTTTCAATCGTAAAATGCATCATCTCTTGTACGCAATCTAGCCCATATTACAAGGGCACTACATTATTGACAAATGAAACACGACATAGTCCAATTTTGGCAGAAGAGGACCTAAACGTAACTCAGAGAAAGGAAATACAACGACAGAACCCATACGGAGGGATGAGGAGTCATCCTTTGCCATTGATGTCAAAGGGGGAGGAAGAACAAATAGCAAATAGGAAGAGCAAGCAACAAGAGAAAGAGAAAGAAAACAGAGAAAGTGGATTGCCATCAATGCCAAAGGGGGAGACTGTTGGAAATATTGTCATTGATGGCAAAGGAGGCAGCACTCAGGCAAAGGCGGCAGCACTCAGGCAAAAGAGGCAGCGCTGTAGCAAAGGAAGGCAAAAGAGGCAGAGTGACAGAAGCAGAGACAGAGGCAGAGAGCAGTTACAAAATTCCAGGAATCGCACTCTCCAACCGGCGGAGCAGAGGCATAGGCAGAGGCAGAGTGACAGGAGCAGCAGAGGCAGAGGCAGAGCTGTTATAAAATTCCGAGAATCGCCCAAGCCGGCAGATACATTCATATGCATAATTCCGGGAATCGCACACTCCAACCGGCGTTATACATATAATATAACACAAACTTATTCTGGGAATCGCTTAACTCCAGCGGCAATACAATGCATATAATACAGAACCATATTACGGGAATCGCACACTCCAACCGGCGTTATACATATAATATAACACAAACTTATTCCGGGAATCGCTTCACTCCAGCGGCAAAAATATATATAAACATATATGTGCAGTGCATCACATAAACAAAGGTCCAAGGCATTTATATTATGGAGCGCATAAAACAAAGTTTGATAAGGTGGGACCCCTCCCCAATCACAATCGGAGATCGCAAGGGCAGCGGAACATCGCAACAGAAAGTTGTGATTGCGATTGAAATGGCGGACCCGATCGTGTTATAAGCAGGAGTTGATAGATGCTAATCGCATCCGAGTTCCCAATCGCATGTTTTTTGTAAAACGCTGCGATTGAAATGGCGGACCCGATCGTGTTATAAGCAGGATTTGATAGATGCTAATCGCATCCGAGTTCCCAATCGCATGTCTTTTGTAAAACGCTGTGATTGAAATGGCGGACCCGATCTTGTTATAAGCAGGGGTTAATACATATTTGAGTTACGGTCAAATCGCATCGGCACTGGTCAATCGGAACATATGTTAAAGACTTGCGATTGCGATTGGAAGACCGGACCCGATGGGTCTATAAACCATGTTTAACAAAGTGTTTGAAGTCCAGTTCCAATCGCATCGGAAAGAAACAAACCATCGCAACACATATTAAAGAACTTGCGATTGCGATTAAGAGTTCGGATCCGATGGACTTATAAATTATGATTAACAAAGATTTCAGCTCCAGGTTCTAATCGCATCGGCAATGGTCAATCGCATCGGAGAATATAAGAGTTGCGATTGCGATTGGAAATCCGGACCCGATTGGTATATAAAATACGACTCATATGCAACTTGAGTTCCAGGTCTAATCGTATTGGCAGGCAATCCTTATGGATGTCGGGTTATTTGAAAATAAATTGCATATATTATATATGTTGAATAACGTTTGAATATGATCCGGGGGCATAACACATATGATATATAATGGTTATTGAGTTATATATATAACACGGTTGCGATAAGCTGCGTGGTCTCTAGACCCACGGACCTTAGCTTTATGGGAGGGTGATTATTAACGCTTGTGATATATGTATGTTCCGGCCTGCGAAACCTGCCACATCTACAAGACACTAATGGCATAAAAGGGATTGGAATTCCTCCAGATTTACAGTCAGCGGATATAAAAGGCACATTTACACAGATGCAGCAGTTACACCACAGCAGAGGACAGAAGAGCAAACAGATCCGAAAGAAGATAAAACATAGTCACAGAAAAGACAAAGATAGCCAAAGAAAAGACAAATGCGTACCAATTCAAAAGACTAAATGAGTTGAGCTGGAGTTCTCATTTAAATTTGAATGTAAATGTTTTATTTAAATTTTTATTGTTTGTGATGCATTGGCAAGTCCCCGAGAGAAAACAAACTCCCACTGTAATGTTAAAATTGACACCTACAGTTATAATTTCTGAGTAAGCTGATAAAAGGAGTGAGAAGGTAGAAGGCAAAGAGACATGACTTTCCATTTCGAATTCCAAGCAGAATACAAACAGTCATGTGAGGAAATCTATAAATAATATCATCTTGATATGCAGAGTGAGTTTTTTTTTAAATGAGAAGAGAGAGTAAATCGAGAGAAGGTAGAATATAGAAGAGTAAGACAGAGAAGATTAAGAAAAGCAGAACAGAAGGAGAAGCTACAGAACAGAGCAGATATCTGAGGTAAATCAGCAAACTTTCAGTTTGATAAATTGAGGAAGTTGGAGCTTCCCTATCAAGTTGCAGCTTGATAGTCGTCAGTTGTAGCTGACTGAGGTTGGAGCCTCCTGTAGGTTGGTGCCTGCAGAAAACTGAAGGGAGTTGGTGCTTCCTTGCAAGTTGTAGCTTGCGGAATTGAGGTAGGAGCCTCCTGTAGGTTGGTGCCTGCAGAAAAACAGTGGTGAGAGGGAGTTGGAGCTTGCCTTTGCATCACAACAATAATAAGATGTGGTTTTCTCCCTTTATGGGTTTCCACTTATATCTGGTGTCTCTGTGCATGATATTTGTGTATTGATCTGATATGTATCATTTGCTTAATACCTGCTGCTCTCAAATTAAGTCTACTGCTCTATTAAACTAATACTTTCAGATTACATTCTAAGATTACTCTCACATTAAATAGAGTTTGAAATGAAGGTGTAAATAAGTTTATTGAAAAGTTTAAAAGATCAGGAATGTATTAAACTGATTCACCCCCCCCCTCTCAGTTTAATTAGAGATTCAACAACTAGTGGAATACAAACTTTCTTTGCTTCAATTAGTGAAAATCCATAATGTTTCCATTTTTATCTAATTGAAATATCTACATATGGGATTTTGATCATGTGATTGATTGGTCTATATTGCAGGTGGAACTAGAAGGAGAGTTATAGCCAAAACCTCAATGCATCGTACAACAGAAGAAGATAATGCTCTAAAACCGAGCAATGAAGAAATTTAAAGTGTAATTGAAGCACTTTGGGCCTGATGAAGCTACATGGGAGATGGTTGATCAAATGCGGGCATTATATCCTTCTTTATTTTCTATTTGAAGAAATTGTGCTTAAGTATATACATAGTTCATTGTATATGCTACATCAAGTTGTTATATAAAGCTCCAATAAGAAATATGTTTGTCACATTTTCAGTAGTTTTGTTTTTTCATAAGTGTCATAAGAACACTGAGGACAGTGTTCCCCCAAGGGGCATGGGTTTGTAACAACCCCGGTTAAATATCCATGTAAATAAATAATGTATGGACATTACAAAAGAAAAAATAAAACCAAGGTCATGGGATACATATTCCAATCTGAATGAGGGGAAAAACATTACATTGGGATACACTTGTGGTTGATTATTTATTTATTGGCTATGGAAATTTGTATTTCCAAGAGGAAAAAGGAAATAAAAGGAAAATTAGTTATTACAGGCTAGAAGGGACATGAGGAAAAATTCAAAATAAATAAAGGAAAATGAAATAAATTCTATGCAAGGGAAAAAGGAAAAATATGCATGCAAGGAAAAATGAAGGAAAATGAAAGGAAAAGAAAATAAATTCGGAGACAGGACATTATATCATTCTTTGGGAAAAGTAAGGAAAAAAGAGAGAGAAGACTAGAGCACAAGGAAGACAAGAAAGGATAACAAGGAACACAAGAGGAATTCGAGGGAAACCAAGAAGAAGATTTGGACAACAACAAGCAAGGGAAAAAAATAGTTGTGGATTTGTAGATAATAGTATGCATGCTGATTATCTTGTTGGGATTCGAATTCATGGTTCATACATTGGTTTATTGGTCATTAGCATGTGATTTTCTTGGAATTACAATCGTGTAAAACCATGCCTTATGCCATTTCTTGGATAACCACGATATAGTGGGTTCCCCATTCAGTTGAGCTTTGGATTGTCGGTAGATTTTGGATCATGGTTGATGTGGTATCAGGAAAATACCAAGGGTTGAGAGTGGGGATGGTTTACTCTGGGAAGATCTTGGCGGGTGGGTGGAGACAGGAAAATTCCTTTGGGTATGGTGAAGAAATTCTAAGGCATCCAAGCTTGTATTGGTTTTGCTGATTTATAGACCTGGTATTGGTTGAAATCACAGTGGTATGAGGGTGGATGTGGTTTCATATAGATTTCATGTATGGTTGTGTCTTAGTTTATCCCATGTGATCCCACATCCATGCTTGGAATATGGCACAGGGGTGATTGGGATGGAAGAAAAGAATCGGTTCAGTCCCAATCTATGATCAGGTGGTACATGGAAGTCCCTGACTCGACTGGTATTATGCATAAGTTAATATGTGTTAATATTTAATGAGATCAATGAGCACAAGTTTTGGTTTATTGTGTGATTATATGACTAGTTTGTCATGGTTTCATTCTAGTTAAATGTTGGTTACATGCGTGTTATATTTATTATTATATGATGTTCTCTTGTTATTCTTGCTCATGATTGACAAGCTATTGAATATTTTATATGAATGCATGAGATAATATGTGTTTATTACAACAAGTATGAGAGCGCAGTAACACTTCTTGTTGAAAATATGATGAAACTAATGTAAAAAATGAATAGATTATGCATTCAGAGCCTACAAGTGTTTATATAAATGACTAACCTATGTTGGGAAACTTGAGAAAGGACATAGCTTAAAAATAGGACATGAAGACTCAAAATTCTTGTTGACAAAGTTCTGGATAGATCTGGGAAATTGGCCTATAGGCTAGCCTTACAAATCTCGGAACAAGTCCGTGACCACACTATCTTAACAGAGAAATTTCGGTCACGGACGCACGGAGGATGGGTTGTTCGTGCGGCTGGAGCTCTATAGTTGCACTGGCAGGCATGCGTGCATGTGGTTGGGAGGTAGATCAAGGTTGAGAATGGTTCCAGCTCAGGTAAAAGGTCACCAATGAAAATTGTTTTCCATATAGTTCATCATGTGTCTCTTAGTGTTGCAGTAAGTTGGACGAGTGGTCCCCACTTCCATAACTAGATCTTGGATGTTGGGTCATGCATAGTAATGCTCAGCTCATGTTTACCTTGGTAAGTTGTAAACGTGGGTAAATGTGGGGTGGGATGTTACATAGACATGTTGACTGTGACACCAGGGATTGGATTCTAGATGTGGGGAACTCCACCAGAATCAGAACCACCTCATATATGCATACCATCAATCTATACTAGCATATCAAGACTCTCACAGACATGGTCTTCACTGACAATGTTGATGGTCAACAAGAATTGGGCATCTGTATGGAAAAATTGACAAACAAAGTTGACAAGTTCAACACGAAGGTCAAAGCCCTTGCCAAGAACTTAACAAATCTTGACTTTTCCTCCTATGACAAAGACAATAAGCCACAACCACCAGCTCAAGCGGATTCTCCAACAGAATGAAGTCTAGGCAAGTCAACCACTTTAAGCATAATTTCTTTAATGTCAATATTATAAACATATTTATTGATTTAGAGATTAATTTCTCTATTAATCATTGGTATTTTTAACAGTCTATCATTTAGAAAATATAATTATTAATCTCCAAACTTTAAACTTATACTACTAGTATAGATTCCTAAATGGTAAACTAGTAACAAGTGATTGTTTGTATCAATCTTTGAAAAAATATATAAATAATCCAACTTTACAATATATATATAGATATAATTCCATCAACTTGAAATGCTTCTTATTGAATTTTTGGAAAAAAATACCAATTTCCCTTTTTACATTATTTTATATTAAAAATAATTAATAACATTTCCATATCAAATAATTTTTAATTTTATACATAGGAATAGCTCCCTTTTCATAATCAATTAAAAATAAAAATATTAATTATTTTTACTTTTAATTTTATATTTCAATCTTAATGTCTATGTAAATAATTAAAAACATTTTCATATCAAATACATTTTTAATTTTATATAATCATTTAAAAATTAAAAAAATAATTATCTTTACTTCTAATTTTATATTTCAATCTTAATGTCTATATAGGTAGCGACCCAATATATATATATATAAAGCAAAGGAAAGTAAAGGTGGAAGAAAACATAGGGTGAGTATGTTGCCCTTGAGAGATTTTCAAGGTTAAAGGTGATATTATTATATGCAATTAAATCAAGTGTGACTGTTCCTTGAGAACAATCTATGAACAACATAATCAGAATTTAGAAGCATATCAAGATTAGTGGAAATTTTTTTTCTAACAATAATAATTGATGAGAGAATATTCGTCGATTCAAAGATAATATGGAGAGGTGTTTATGAGAGAATATTCGTGGGCTCAAAGAAATAATAGTTTAAAACATTTTTTCTAGTAAGCAAGGGTCATGTTCAATTGATGAATGTGTTTGTATTTTAGGATTTCAACTTGAATTATAATTACAAATAAATTTTTACAGTATTGTTTTGTTTTTGGTTTCTGCCATTATAATGTTTCCATATTTGGAAAATCAATATGAACAAATCCTCAGTGTTTCTATTCATACAGACAAAAGGAACAAATCCTCATTGTTTCTATTCATACAGAGAAAAGGAACAAATCCTCATTGTTTCCATTCATACACACAAAAGGAATGTGAATAATTGAAACAAATGAAAAGAATGAAATATTATGGGCATGTACGTAACTACAATGTACTTAACAATATAGTACATTAGAGGTTGGTTTTTTCCTAGTTTTTGTTTTGATATATATTTTTTTTCGCTAACTATAAAAGATGATTGGTCTTTAGTATATTTTTCAGTTAATTAATTATTCGATAGTAATTGATTTTTATGTTATATATATATATATATATATATAATAATTGAGTCTATGTTGTCTTCATGTAAGTTTAATTTTCACAAATGATATGTTTGAGTTTTGATATAATGATTTTGAACATTATTGTTGAGAATGAATAGTTTCTTGAGGACAAAAACATGTATATTCCTCATATAGAATATAAAGAGATTTTCTACATGAAAAAAATCACATACTTGGAGAAAATTCAATTGGGATTATTATGGGTGGTTGGGTAAAATATTTAGTATCCTCTTCACCGAGGTTCAAATCCACATAATGAGCTTTGATGCCGTGATGATTATTATTGTAATGACTTCAAGCCTAAGAAAAACGCTCTTAAGTAACTATAAATGTGGCTTGGTCTTGTACCAACAGCCTCATTTTTGCCTTTGGACTAAGAGGGAGAGTGATTTCTTTCACACACACACACACACACACACACACACACACACACACATTTCGATTTTTTATTCAATTTATTAACAAGATATTTATATTAATTATAGTTTGAAATTATAAATTGAATATCAAAAATATATTTCATATATGTATTTTAGGCGTTTTTATTTTTAGTATAGGGCTTTTATAACTTAATTTAATTATTAATAATTATTAAGTGGATGTTAGGGATTTAATCTGTATGAAATATTTTAAAATATTTTTAGTATCCACAAATCAAAGGTCGAGATTTATCTTCAAAGTAGTTATGCCATTTCTTTTTTTGAATTAAATTGATTAATTTTAAAAAAATGCATATGAACACGTGTCATATAAAATGAGTCCAAGTTTTTTTTGGGCATGTGGTATTGATAAGCCATAATATTGACTTATACCATTATAACAAAGAAAATTAATTTCTTTCCTTCCAATATATATATAATTGGAGACATTTTTCATTTTTATTCAATAATTAATACATTAAAATTTGTATTAATTATTATTTGAATTTTTTTATTTTTTTTGTTTTTGTAAATTCAAATTTTGTATTACCTTCCATTAAACTAATTACATGATAATTTGAACAACTTAAGTGAATTGATCCAATATCTAAAGCTAATTTAAATTAACTTAACCAATACATTTACTATGAAAAAAATAAACTAATTACATGATAATTTGAAAAACTTAGGTGAACTAATCTAATATCTAAAGTTGACTTAAATTGACTTAACCAATACATTTACTATGAAAAATATTTGTATTTGCCTATATATTATGAATATTAAATAGGATTAAAAAAATACAATTTATTATTATGAAATTTATATTAATTAGTGTTTGAAATTACAAATTTATTATGAAAAATATATTTTATATATTTATTTTTATGTTCATAAATATTTATTTTGGAATTTGGATTTCATAATTTTAATTTAATTATTAATATTTATTAAGTTGATAGTAGAGATTTAACTTTTATGGAATATTCTAGATTATTCTTTGTAATATTTACAAATCAAAAGTTGAGATTTATCTTCAAAGTAGTTATGTTTTTTTTTTTTTTTATAATTAAATTAATTAATTTTAAAAAAATGTCATATAAAGAAGTGTCATATAAAATGAGTCATGGTTTTATTTTGGATATGTGGTATTGATAATCTATAGTATTAACCCATGACATTGTAAAGGAGTCTATTTACAATTTAAGAATCTCCATGGTAAAGTTGGGGTGAATCTTCATAATGAAAAACCTTGTTACATGCTTTTTTTTTAAATGTATATATATGTTTAATTCACACACACACACATATTTGTAAGCTTGGCGGGGCTATATCACCCCGATCATGGTGAAGAATTGAATTAGCTACTTTACATCAATGAGTGTTTTAATAAAGCACTCGATCACAGTTTATCCAAGACCCCGTGGAGATGTTTAATTCATAAATTAATTCTTTTTATAATAATAATAAATTTATAATTTAGTTAACTTTTAAAAGAAAAATCAACATAAATATCTAAAATAACAAGTACTGCAGAGCACAAACTCAATAAGTACAAGTCATAATTTCGCATGAAAAACAATAAAAATTCTGACATGATTTTGAGAAAATCTAGTAAATTTTTTTGAAAATCTAGATTATAACTATCAAGCTTCAAAATTTAAATGCCTCCAAAATTTTTGATAATAAATTCATTTATGCCATTAAAAAAAATAATTTAAACACTTTCACAGTAAAATATTGAATAAACAACAACCAACTAAATTTAGCACCTAAACATCATCAATGTAGTGGTCCACACGTTATAGTGACATGACTTTGTTGAAGCACAACGCGTATCCCTCTAGTTTTCTTTATTCCACATTAATAGCATCCACATTTATCATAAACAAATTACACATGGTATCCCCGTTACACCTGACATCCATGTAAGACTGCTAATGCAATGACACATCCACATCCACATCATCACTATGCACATTAATCACATAGCATCCGTGTTTCACGTGACATCCAGAAAACCTGATGACACGTGGCTCCTTATCATCCATCATTAGTGGTGCAGTCACATCAACCCCTATACTAACTTCAACATCAGCTATAAAAATAAAAACAAACAACCGAGAGAGGTGCAAGCCACCCATTTCCTTATTTGACTAGACCTCCACATTTGACTAGACCTCCACATCTTCCAAGACAGTGTTATCATTTCTGTGAAAACAAGAAATTAACATCTTTGTCTCAACTCACAATATTCAAATAATAATGACAAGAAACTTAGGTACTATTAACTTTCATGATTAACCTTGTACCATACAAATATATTTAAATACAAAGAGAATATATGACATTTAGGTGGAGCGTTTTTGTAGCATATGCAGCCACTTGCCGACCAACAACTTCAATTGGTGTAGAATATTCATATTTTGGTAAGTAAGAATCAACAAAATTATTTAGAATATCTAAAAATGTACATAAAAAGGAAAATTTGAGCGATCCATTTAGTTTGGTATAATACGGAGAATCCATCTTATCACTATTAGATTGAGCTTGCCACACAAATTAAAGTTGGTTGGTTATATTGAGTTATTCTTATGTGATTATTTAAATAGTAGTGGCTATAATTTTGTTGGAAAATAATAGAAATTTAAGTAAGATTTTGAAAAAAGTTGGCAATTTTTTTTGGAAATTCTGGTTATAGTTATCTATCTTCAGGATTTTGGGTGTCCGAGGGGTTCTTGATGGTGTTGAATTCATTTCCACCATCAAAAAACGATTCAAACACTCCTAGGATTGAATTTTTTGAAAAATAAATCACCAAATTCCTATGAGAATTTTACCGTTTGGGCGAAATTGTGGCTTTAGTAGACAATGCCACTATTTAAGTTTATATAATACTAGTTTCAATTATATTATAAACTATTTTTAAGAAAGAGGTAAGAGATAGGGTTGCATTTTGTCAATTTGGTTTATTTAGAGTGGTGAGAAAAAATAATTTATATCCTCACTATTTAGGTTGAATTTTTGCAAATAACATGTTGAAATCATATTGAATATATTATTATATTTTGAATATCATGATTTTGTTGTTGTGGAAAATTAACAAAAAAAAAAATATCTTTCATTAAATTATAAATGACTTTCACTAACAATATTGTTTATTATGACCTTCACTAACAATATTGATTGTTATGAAAAATCAACAAGGGAAAGGTCCCTCATTGAATCATAGATAACCTACATTGTGTTAAGGTGAACTAAGCATTTAGTGTATGCCCTTTATTCACAATAAGATGAATTGAGCATTTAGTGTCTCACTCTATAAAGCTATGTGTACACTTGAAAATATGGAATGTGCTCCTACAATTTGAAAGATTAAAATGTTATCATGAGTCCTATTTAATGAACTGGGGTTGAGAATATGTTGAGTTTTTTATCACAAAATTTGAGCATGAGGATATGTTGAGTTTTTCATGACAAAATTGGGGTGAATAGCCATGTATTTGGCAGGGGACTAAGTGTTTAAAAATTTGAGAAATAAAAAGATGATAAACAAATTTAATGGTAATCTCATAGTTGATGCTAAGCCATTGATAATGAAATGGTTGGAATAGATCTTTGAAGGAGCATTTGTAGAAAGGACAATCATAACCCTATTTGGTAGATGAGTGGTTAGGGTGGCATGTACAAATAAATCAACTTTTACAACTAATTACACAAAGTATTGATTTCAACTCCATGATTTTTGAGATTTGGATTTGATATTTAAATTATGCTTAAAAAAATATCTGCTAACAACTTAAGAAAAATGTAAAATGTCAAAGTGTAACAAGCTACATAGTAGTGAGTACCTACCGCCTAGTTTAAATATAGTTAAATTAAAGTAAACTAGCATTTGAACGAGATGTTGCAAATAAAACATCATGAGGCATAAATTCGAAAAGAATCGTGAGAGATAGAAGCTCATTGAATATACAAATTAGTAAAAAAAATTCCATTCAAAGCTAGAAGATAAAGAGAAATCACTTACAATATGTCAAATTTATAGATTCTATAACCTTTACAACGTAGATTTCCTCTCAAACTTCAAAGATGCTCTTTCAAGTTCCAATATAAAATATTTGATTAAAAAGGTGCACTTTTTCAATATTGAACTCTCTCACTTCAAAAGCTTATATTCTTTTACCACTTTCTCTTAAGGTGATTGGATTTTTCATTACTTGTCCTTGCTTAACTTCTTCTGGGGATTTGGAGTGGTTTGTGACGTAGGAGGTTTATATTCAAAGTTTTACCATATGATGAACAAGTTTAAAGAAGAGCTACGAAATAGATATATCAATAAAGCTAGTCACTAACATAAAAACTTTACATTGTTTGATAGGAGAGAAGTGGATATTTTATTGAGGATTTATTAAATAATTATTTTAGATGACATAACAACCTTATTTCACTATTCAGAGATACCATGGTGAACTCTTATGGTAGCAGCCATGATAGTTCCTTTATTCAACATGATATTATATGAGGCCGGCTATGTATTTGACTAAGAAGGGGCCTATAAATAAACACAAAACGCTTTTTATGCCTCATAAAGAAAACTCTATTCTGAAAAAGTGGAAAAATGAAATTTTACTGATGAAATAATTTCAAACTTAAGTGGAAAATTTCCAGTCTTCCTCTATATCCATTTTCCCTAACATTGTCAAATTTCTATCAATTATAGCTCAAGCTCATTTTCCCTCGCAAATTATTCTCGGCCCATCAAATGATTCTAAGTTAATTTGGTCATTCTGACTTAGGTGGTAGGGACTAAGCTACCATACAACACTTATTTATACTTGTCAAGACCAAATAAGTTTCTCATACTTCATTAATCATTTCTCAATGCTAGAGCTCCAATTAATCTATTGATGAAGGTCAACTCTAAGATATTTTTATGAATTAACTTCCTCTACATTGATAATATCATACATAAAGTTAGTGTAAATGGTCTTTTAAAATCTAGTTATCATGACCTTTATCTCGTCAATGTTTATTAGTATACATGTACAAGAATATAAATCTTGGAGAATTCTTAGTTACTTCATGAGATAAGAGGGGCACTACATCAACCCTTCATGTTATGATATTATCCTTAATATTAATTGTATTTGTATAGAAACCCCTCCCCTCGGCTCTAATCAACTAGGAATTAGAACTCAAAAAACTCATTTCTGGCTTGTGCATGTCAAAAAAATCTAACAAAAAATGGCTATATAAGAGAAAGTGGAGCTCCTCTTTCACACTCTCAATGCTATCTTTATCTTATATGGATGTTAGTGTAGGGTTGTAGCACCCCTAAAGAATTATAGAGGAATTGAAACAAGGAGAAGTGTTTATAACTTATAGTCTTATCAAAAGTAGTATGCCATATCTCATCCCCTTCATAGAAGTTGGTATTTCCTCCATTGAGAGTATGGTTATGACTCTGAACTTTATTTACAATCAAAATACAATTAACATGAAAATTAAAGGTTTCTTAATATTGCTTCAAAATTTAGTTAATATCGAGGTTAGCAAAAAATTGCTAAACCATTGCGAATAAATGAGTTAGTCATTTCACATAATATTGATGCCATTAAGAATACTCATCAAAATTACAAATATTGAGGAAAACTTCTCTCCATTATTTATGAGCATAGAAACAAATTTCTAAATCAAAATAAATAATTTGTTATCATTTCCCATAAGGTTAAATAAAAAAAGTTAGTCTTTATAGATGGTGACAATCATTATCATAAAAAACAACACCTTTTATATTCTTAGCATAACAATTACCTTCACCACCTGTTCACCATCAACTAGCCCAACCACATAATATATACACCAATATGCATCTATCACCTTATATCGACCACCTCTCAATGACATCATGAATAGCTCAAGCACTAATTAGGAAAGTACTGAAATAAAAGTGAAATCTTATAGTGGAGCATCAATTATTTAGAAAAGAATGGTGACAAATTTTCCCTTCACAAGGAAATGATTGACATGGAAATATATAAGAGGAAAAAAAAATCTTGGACAAATTATTAAACCTCCAAACTCTAATAAATGTTGAAAAAATTTCTAACCAACCTAAGGTTTTATCACCTAGCAAATATGACAGATTTTTTTTAACTTCAATATGGAAACATTGATACAAATGAATTTGTTGAACAATACTTTAATCTCACCTAGAGCTAAAAACATAGTACAATAAAAGTGAAGGATGGAGAGGATGTTGTATTAATAATTTGTATATATACAATGAAATTAAAATACAAAAGGTCAATGTAAAGGAAGAAGTTTGAACAAGGAGAAAAAATGGCTTTGGAAATTTACATGTAAGTATTTTTAAAACAAAGTCTATTTAGTATTAAAAAAAAAAAATCTTATTTAAAATCAAAGATTTTGACATCTTATTTAAAATCATTATTAAAAAAAAATGTAATTGTAAAGGGAAATATATTCCATACAAATCAAAAGAGAAATCAAAATATCATTTATTCCAATTAATATGGGGATAAGTTTTTTTTATGAATAAGGAAATTTTTTATTTTTATGAAAATTCCAACGGACTCTCCAATATAATTTCTCAACTAATAGAAATTGAAATTTTTCTTACTAGTTCTAGAAAATTTTCTTACTAGTTCTATCTTGCCAATAGTTTTCTTAATTTTTTTCATATTTACATAGAAAGTTAACAAAAAGGAAGAGAATCATAGTTTTCTTATTTTTTTCATATTTACAGAGAAATACTCTCCAATAGTTTTTTTTTCGTATCTACAGAGAAAGACTCTCCAATAGTTTTTTTTCATATTTATAGAAAAAGTTAACAAAATGGCAGAGAATCATAGTTTTCTTATTTTTTTTACATATTTACATAAAAAATTAACATAAAGGCAGAGAATCATCTAAAGGAGCTTTCCTTTTTTCACCAGAGGGTGCTCTTAGGTTGGAGCCCTATTTGAAAGGCATCTAAAGGAGCTCTCCTTTTTTCCCAGAGTTTGCTATGAGGTTGAAGCCCTATTTGAAAAGAATTAATCAATGGAGAAGTTATGGCACATTGTGATTAATATTTTGATCTCATGTGTAATCAATTAATGTATGCTATGTTTGGAGCTCTGCAGTTTTGAAAAATGTAATATTTGTGTTACACTATATTTAGTGAGCTTCTTGTTTTTTTCAATTTCTCTTATACAAATTTATGTTTGACAAATTGAATAAAAGTGCTTGGCTATTAATTTAACTAAAAAAAAAGAATACAATTTATATATTTGAATGAATTTAAGTGTGGCTGAAATTCATTTAAATAGACTACATAGTCAACACTATTGTGTATATATAAAGAACATAAGATGTATACTGAGAATCCTAAATAAATAAATACTTACAAATTAATCCTTAAAAAAACACTACGAAATCTACCCTACAAAATCTATAAATCTAAACATAATAGCATTTCAACCTAACATATCTATTGCTCATATTATTCAAATCAGTGAAAACTTTACCAATCACTAGTGGGACTTTAGAGATAATTTACTGAAGGAAAAGCACATCCAACTTCCAGTACATATTTCAGTTTTAACAAAAAAAATTGATTTGATTTATAAATACAGTTGAACAAAAAAATATGATTATATGCAAATGCATCAATCGTACTAAACCAGAATAACTAATCCAGCATAACGTTAATGAATTAAATTTCATTAGAATGAGGCAATAAATAGTTGAAGCTAGAAGGAGAAAAACTTGAAACATATTTATATATCCTAGTTGTTGCCTTGTAAGAAAGCCTTGAGGCGCTTCACCTCAACAATGGAGAGGAATGTAGTCTTCTCGATTGAAAAAGGAAGATTGTCGGCAAAGAGAGCAAGGGGAAAATTTTGCAATCCAGGAAAAGGGCGGTTGAAGGAAGCAAATGCAATGGCTTTATTTTTTCCCACATTGATCTGGTAATGAAGTAACCCTTTGGCGAACACCATGATATCTCCTTTGTGGAGCGTTTTGTTGTACACAATATTGCTTGAGGATATGAATCTAGCACATATTACTCCTTTAACCACCAACATAATCTCAAAACCTTCTGGATGGATGTGCAATGGAATGACGCCTTTGGGTGTGAGGTCGAGTCTTGCTATCGACATGCCAAGGCCTTTCACTGTAAGAAATTGCGACATGGCAAGGCCATTCACTGCAATAAACTGTGTTGAGAAGGTTGGAGTTACAACAACACCAATGTTGTTTCTCATGTTCTCGACCACTTCCAATCCGATGAATAAAAAATTATCTGCAGTTAATGACGAAGCCACCTTACAAGGATAACCGTTGGGAGTGAGCCTTGAGTACAAGTCTGCCACACAGAAATCTTGCGCACGCGAAGGCTCACAATAAAAATTACAGAGGACCAGTACAATGGCTAGGAGAGAGGCAATATTGGAAGTCGCCATGATCGATGAATCCAATGCTATAATTTCCGAATGGTTTTTTTCTCAATGTGTATTTAGTGAAGAACTCGAAGAAGTGTATGGGTAGGAGAATAACCTCCTAAGTGTCTCGATTGCATATAATTTATGTGCCGTTTCATAGGAAATTTCTCTTTCCACCCCCAAAACTTGGTTCTTGCTCTGAAATCTACATGCCCAACCATTTCAGCCACCCCATAGAAATGGCGACTTCTATTCACCTACATGCCAATGGACATCTAGATCATATATTTTTTCCAAAATAGTGACCAAATTCAGAATGGAGAACTTACAACAAAAATCGAGTCTGGAAGGCACGATGAACAAATAAACCAATCTTGCAAGATAAACCTTTTTTTGAGGAAGAGAGAGGAATAAGCCTCATCTTTAAGCCATCAAGAAATCATTAAGCAAGAAGTAGTTGTTTGATTACTTTTTGAACGTTCCTTTTAAGCATTTTAACTATTATTTTTGTTTTAACTATTAACTGTTATTCTGATGGCGTAAAATTATTCAATCGGCTAACATTTCATCAAATAGTGCAAACTAGTACACAGTGGCAGCTAGGGGAGTTGTTTTCAAAGGGAAACACCTTACGACATAAAAAATACGAATATTTTGAAAAATGGAAGTTTATATAAGTGCATGTAGAAACCAGAAACCAAAACTCGAAGAAAAAGAGGTAAATTGGAAAACAAGAGATTAGAAAAAAAAGGGGCTATAATTAATTAAGTCAAAATCTACAATGATGTCTTATATTTTTTTAAGATTAGAAATAAATATTGAGGAATATTATTTTATAGCTTTAAAAATCACCCTTCAATAGTCATAGTCAATAAAAAAGATTTGTCATCTGATGACCAAAATAATCCATGAACAACAATTTCACTATCAAATTCCACCCTTCATGGACATATTAATTTGACTTATGAAAGGGACAATATCTATCCACCATGTACACTTTTGCTAATAAAGTTAAATAATTTTACATTCAATTTGAACCTTTTTTTAATGAATGGTTTTGGAACAAGTTATGCAATTTGTAAATTTTGAATATTTCGATGACAAATTGTTAATTATTTTCCCTTTATAGATATACCCCATTTTATGAATTTTCTTTTAAGTACAAGTTTTGGTTTTCTTCACAAAATATAAATTACCAAACACAAATAAAGTTCTTTCAAAGTTGGAATACACTAATATGCTTTCTTTATTATTATCTTAAGGCTTTATATTGTTGTGGCCCTACATAGATCACGTATTTCACAAAGATGAAGTAATTGATAAATGGATTTTAATGTTATTGTTCATTTCTATCTATATTATAAGTTATATATGGTCTACCTTTAATTTTTCTAATTTTAGGATTGTGATTATTGTCCAACATACTCATCATTTTTTCATATATATCAACTTGATGAATTGAAAAGTTTAGTATAAAAAATAATATTTATTTTATAACTCTTCATTTTCCCATAACTTTTACCTTTACTCACAAACTTTTACTGGACTAATGGTCCACTTTGGCCCATAAGTGCCTCAATTCTCTATTCACATGCGAAAACCCACCACACAAAATTCCTTAATCAAATATATTTCCTATTTTATATGAAAAACAAAATTGAAGTTAGATTTGACACTCATACCAAGGAAAAGAGATTTATATATAAGGTTAATTATGCTGATATGCATTTTATAGTAAGTTTTTTGGAGGTAACACTATTAAGATTCGTCGTCATCAACAGTTGGTATTGGGAAAAATACTGAGAGGGGGGGGGGGGGGGTGAATCAGTATTTAGTGCTGACTGAAAACTTTTTACTTTTGCTTGCTTTTAAACCCATACGCTACTTTAGTGAACACAACTCACGTATATACGCGGATATCCTTAAGAAAACTTGTGTATGTCTAGAGATCTAATCATGCATTTAATTCTTAACTTAGATTATTGCATCATTCATTCATCAGATGTTTAGTAAGCAGTAAACAGGTGCAGTAAGAATAAATCATCACACATAAGCAACACACATGAACACCAGGATTTAAGGTGGAAACCCAATTCAGGAGAAAACCACCACTACCTTCGTCTCAGTCTTCAATATTTATTATATAAAGAAAAAATCTTACAACCATGTACTGGCGCAGACTCATACCAGCACGCAAGCACCCACCTGCAGAAGGCCACAACCTTCTCTCGTTTACTAACCTCTCCTGGAAGGGAGCTACAACCCCTTGCTCTCGTTTACCAGCCTCTCCTGGAAGGGAGCTACTACCCCCTGCTCTCGTTTACTAGCTACCACTGGAAGGGAGCTACTACCCCCTCACTGAAGGCTTCGACCCTCAGCACCACTGCAGATCACGTTTCATCAATTTTCAAACTGGATCAAACAGCTTCAACACAATCCTTCACTTATCAACAAACATACTTTGCCCAATACTTCAAACAGAACAGTGAGACCACTGTAACCAGAATATCAGAGATAACCCGGACTTCAGAATAGATATGCAGAAGTAAACTCAACCCAGATCATTCATTGATTCAAATATCATACGCTACTTTTATTCACTGAAGTCGCGTGTATACACGCTTTTCTGCTCACCAACCTGCGTATGACTCAGTGCACAGTAACTTTTTATACGCTATTTTTATTCACCATTTTCGCGTATGCACGCGCTTTCCTTTTCACCAACTAGCGTATTCTTCTGTGTATGCTTTCTTTCAGAATTAGTTCAAACTCATATTCAGATCTAAAATCAGATTTATGTTTCAAAAAATCTATCAACCATGCAGAGCTGTTTATACAGTCATTCTTCCTTCATCAATTTAGTCATTGAATCATCAAACAAGTTGATCTTTAATCAACATAATTAGCAGCACAATCAAAATTCAAACAACCCAGATCTGTATGAGTACATCCTTGACAGATGGCAGTAAAACAGCATAACAGATCAGGCATTTCATTCCACACACTTCAGCAAAACCCTAGATTCCATACACGCTTTTACTTCACTGAGCCTGCGTATATATGTGCTTTCACAGAGACAAACCTGCGTATACTTTAGTGCATTTTATTCTTCAGAAACCCTGACTACCATACGCGCTTTTCTTTAAGCGGACCCGCGTATATACACGCTTTTACCGAGACAAACTAGCGTATAGATTTATAATAGATAAAATTTTCAAAACAATCCAGATCTATAAACTTACTCAGATTTCTTCAATTTCTTCATCAGACTTGCGCTAGGTCTTCATCATTTATTTTCAGATCATCCTAGAGATTCATCATTTCTAGATCTAGAGATCTTGAACCTTCATCATATCCATAGGTGCATCATAGATTTAAATCTATCAATTAAGAGCAGAGTTCAACCATGCAGATATACTTCAAAGTGAAGTATTCATTAAAACCCAGAAATATGCACGCCCTTGCACTATGATCTTCTTCTCCTTATATAGATTTAGCCTTTGTCAATACCATGAGCCAAAACCACACAACTTCCCATGGTATTCCTAGATGGGATCAAATATATAATCCAGCGCTCAATACTATGGGCCAATACCATGGTAAAGTCCCCTGGTTTTATAAATTTAGAGCGCAAATAGGCATACGCTACTTGGTACATACTTTTCCGTGTACATACGCTACTTTTCCTTTACAAACCCGCATATGCTTTGTGACATATCATATTTATCATTTCTCTGGCACTTACACGAATTCCTTTCTCCATTACATCTACACTGCTCTGTAGATACATCATATTTACATCATTAACAAATAGGACAAGTCAGTTTCCATCAAGGACAACTTCATCAAGTAGGTTGCCATCAACTTTATCAAGTAGGTTGCCATCAAGGACAACACTCTGCATCATATTGCCAACAGCTGGCGCGAATCTCAATAGTGTTGCCTAAAAAATTAAGCATTCACATATAATATTTAGTAACAAATTTCCCTCATAGGTATTTGCTTCCCTTGTTCATTTGCAATGCGTCGTGTGTTGTGTTGCGTCTTCCTCTCCCTCCAACTACGGTTCTTCCCTCTGAGGGCTCATCCACCATATGAATGAAAAGCGTCTTATTCGCTGACTGCCGTTAATGGACATCATCAAATACCCAAATTTTGTACAGAGTGGTTTCTAATCTCTCATTTCTTCTTTGGTTCTGAGGTAGCATTTTAATCACCCCGAAAAAAGAAACTCTACAACAAATACATTATTTCCAGGTCCTGCGGATTTAATGATCTCTTCGTGGGAAGGTTGTCTTAGATGGGAATCGTCAAATATTGGCTCAGTTGGGAATCACCTTATCCATCATCTGAGAAATCATAACGGGGAAGGGAGCTCTGGCACAATTGAACATTGAGACAAGAGTCCTTGTAAACGAGATCGAACCATTGGTGTTGTTCAAGTTTTTTTTCTTATTTTTCAGCAAATCATATAATTCCTTAAGAGAATCCAACGCTAAAATGACTAGGGTTTTGATTTGAATTTTGAGGTTGAGATCTCTTACTCGATTATGATGATTATTTTCCCCTGAGAATCAAGGACCAATTTGTAATACTGTGAAATTTTCGTTGGTGTTGTTAACTAATGTATTTTTTCGTGAAAACTTTATTCACAGTTAAGTTACTTGCATGAATCCTTAAACAAACTAATCTTAAATGTTTGAGTTTTTCACGGAGATATCAAGATCAATTTTTTTGTGGTTCTATGGCGACCTTAACACATAAAGCCCAATTATTTGGTGTAATGGCGACATATAGGAGATTTTTATATCAACTCATTTAAGTAATTGTCTAAATTGATTTATTCTAGGTGTAAATTGGGTCTGAATAACTATTCAAGTAGATCCTTGGTTGCTTTGGGCCTAGAATAATTTTTCATACATAAGAAATGTCACATGGTTCACCAAAATTGAACCTTGAGGTTCAATGTTTGGTAGACCTCAAAAAAATGTTCAGATTTGGCTTACTTTTAGTTTAGGTTGGTTTTACTCTATTTGGTTTGGAAATGGTTTCAAGTGTCTGTTGAAGTCCAAAAAGAAATTGTAGCGCCTACACTAGTGTGGGCCCAGGAGGTCCAAGCAACACCTACACTAGTGTGGGACCACATGTCTTAGCAGCACCTACACTAGTGTAGGCTAAATTTGGTTCATGTCTATTTTAATATTCCCTTAATTAATATGGACAATAAAATGTAATCTAATATCAAAATCACTTGTAATAGTTAACTGAGTGTGATAAACTCAGTTACCTCATGAATTTCGAGTTGAGGGTAGTTGGCGAGGCATGCTGAGTAATTCTAGTTTTAACAGAGTTCAAAGTGCAGTGATGCATTATTTAATGCATGTTGTAATCAGTTTAACTCAGTTAAGTGAGTTAAAGTTAGTTGTGCTAGTTGTAACCGTTTGTTTCACTAGTGAGAGATCAAGTGAATCACAATCAATGATCTAACATGCAACTGATGATTTGCTATTATTAGCTGCATGCATGCCAATTCCAGTGGAGACCCAGTTGAGATCTAGGTGAAAGGGATGTTAACTATCAGTTGTAGGATTATTGGGTTGCACCCATGCAACCAAACACTCATTGGATTGCCCATGATCCTTGAGCACTCAAGGAAGGACAAATTTTTTAAAGAATAGGGATTTCATTCATCAGGGATTGTGCAAGAAAGGTAGGTTGTTTAGAGGATGAGAATTGGCTAAGTGTTGGTCAGTTTTGTCCAGGACAATGTGAGACAATTAGTTGAGTACAGGAGGCTCTTATGAGAAGAGTTGTGTTGTAATTGTTTAATGTATCCATGCTGAATATGCAATAGAATATAGTGGGGTTTTGAGCAACAAGATTTCCCCAGGAAATTATCTGTGTTGTGGTTTGATTGATTCTTCTTTGCTTCATGCCATTGGCGATTGTGTTTAAATTTCTGTAATTGATTTGTAGAAGCGATTTAGTATCTAGCTTTAGTACATTGTTACATTGGATTGAATCCATGATATACATATTGTTTTTATAATTTCTACATGGTATCAGAGCATAGGAAATGACAATAGTGGAGGAGGAGTTGAGTTTGCGACTGAATAGAATTCGAATTTGCAGAAGAATGTCTTGGTGTTATAGGTGATTCAGGATCGAAATGGCTTTCAATGGCTTGAGATTGGAGGATGCACTCGAGGGAATCTCTAACTATATTTCCTGGAAAGAGAGGATGAAGGAAGTACTCCAAGAAAATGGCTTGAAGGAATTCATTGACAATGATGTTCCCAAACCCGATGTGACGGATGCTGCAAATCTTGATGCATGGTAAAAGAAAGTGGCAAAGGCGAGGAGGATGTTACAGGAGGGAGTATGAGACCGCATTGTCTCAAGTCTCCAAGGCAAAGCGACACCATATGCTATGTGGAAATCTTTGACAGATTTATTTCAGAGCAATGGCCATAGAAAATTGGCACTGAAAGATAAACTCAGGAAGATCAATATGGAAAAATGAAAATCCATGCCAAAATATTTAACAAAGTTTGTCCAATGTCAGGATGATCTAGGGAGCATTGGCATTACTGTCATTGATGATAATTTGGTGAGCCTAGCTCTTATATAAATTCCCAAGAGTTGGCATAACTATCAGGACTCTGTCAATGGAAGGGAAAAAATGCCAGATTGGGAATGACTTTGGTCGAATTTGGTGCAAGAGGATTTTAGACGAAATACCAGAGATGGATATTCATCTAAGAATTCAGAGGAAGAAGAGTTTTCTTTGGCTTCCAAGGCAAAGAAGGGGAAAGGAAAGAAATTCCATTCCAAATCTGAGTCCGGTAAAGATGGCAAGAAGTGTGACATTTCCATAGTGACGTGTTTTAACCGTCACGAGCATGGGAATTATGCCACTAATTGTCCACAAAAGAAGAAGAAAAAGAAGGCTTCAGGATCTGGAGCTAGTGAGGCTTTGGCCTCGCAATTTTAGCTTGAATTCTCACTCATTGCATGCATGGAGTCAAGTGCAATGGGATGGGTGTCGTATCTGGATAGTGGTGCATCCTTTCACATGACGAGAGACAAATAAATTTTCAGTAGCTTGGAGGAGAAGGACCTTCATATGCATATCGAAATGGGTGATGATGGGTAGTACAGTACTACTGCGATTTGTACCATTACCTTTTAGAGACAGTCAGGTAAACCCTTTCAATTAAAATATGTAATGCATGTACTAGGCTTGAAGAAAAATTTAGTCTCAGTTGCAATGTTGGAGGATAAAGGCTATGATGTTGTTTTCAGTGAAGGAAAAGCTTTCCTGTGACACAAAAAAATAGGACAAACCAAGAAGATAGGGATTCGAGTTAAGAATCTCTATAAACTTGATGTATATGGTTGCACAAAATTGATGAGTAAGAGGACAAAGTGGTGAGCCAGGATGAGGGTGAGTTATGGCACAGGATATTGGGCCATATTCACCACGGAGCCTTAAAAGTCATGCAATAGATTTCTACGGGTCTTCCCAAGGGTACACTTGTGCAGTCAGACACATGCAAGGGATGTACTGTGGGAAAATATGTAAAGGCCACTGTTATCACTGGAAAATTGTACAAGAAAAGGCGACATTATTTAATGTCAAGCAGAAGGATTTACAGGGCTGAAAGACATTAGAGAATCTGGAAGTATTTAAAAATATCTAAGGTATGAGGAAAATATCAAATTTGAACTAGTTATAAATTCTTTTGCACACAAAATCCTTCCATAAGTGCGCCTTTTGACCCAAAAAGCGCGCAGTCCTGGGAGTGGCGGAAGTCACTTTCTGGGACCACAAAAAGCAAACTTCAGGACATTGATTCCACACTTGAAGCTACCTAAGGACAACCACCCAAGCCTCCTTAGGACATCAAGGGAGCACACAATGGAATAAATGTGGCACATAATGGAATCATCCCCCTCTCTTGGGTCACCATCCACAATGCACCAAGAGAGGGAAGGAGGATTTGAATTCTCCTATAAAAGACCACCAAGAGATGAGTAACTTGAGAGCACATTGTTATGCTGGCCAGAATTTCCCCAAGAAATAACATAAGTGTGTGATCCATAGCAGAGAGAGAGAAATTTATATATCAATGAACTTAATTATAAAATTGATTATCATTATTTATATTATTTATTTTTTCATCTCCCTTTTTTATGATATATTGGATAGATTATTAGGAATATGCATTAATAAGTCATGTATTCATGGTGCATAATCTAACTATTTGATGTTTTGGATTTTTTGGTTGGAATTAAGTGATACAATGTTGCATGAGATTGTGATTTTTTATGGCTTAAAATGATTTTTAGAATGCATAAATGGATCAAAGCCTTGAAAAACACTCGGGCACTTGGATTAAGAAGATTACATAGCTCAAACTTACAATTCCAACAAAGCCCCTGTTGTATTTCAAGCAAAGTTGACTGAAAATATACCTATAAAGGGGCCAACACATTGAGGAGTTAGATTGCGTTGTGTTTATGACTTGTTATTTATATTTGTTGTGATTCATCACCATTGTTATCAAAATTTACACAAAACAATTAGTTAGCTCATGTATCGTGCATGTTGGAAATTGTTAAACTTGCACATTTGGCATGGCACCATAATGTGTAAAGAAAGGTAGGAAAACTTGTAAATGCAATGCAACGTGTCCCTAAATGAAGTAAATTTATTCTTCACTTGGAGAGAGATATGGAGGATAAGTGGTTGTAAATATTGACAATTATTGAATGATAATTCTTTCAAATATTTCTGACTTTAGTATTTTCTATGAATTCTATCCTAAGCTGCGAAATATAATGAAGTTGCAAAGTCCATAGTTAGTGAGCTATAATATTGTTGAATAAATTATGGAATTTAAGTCATCCTACAAGATCAATCAAACTACTAAATAATCATAAAATGAAACTAAAAATAAAGTAGAAGATGATAGATATGCTAGACAAGATGGTGTTGGTTTAACTGGTTAAAATGTTAGAATTAGTAGTGGTCCTCTTAGGTCTCAATCTCAGATATTATAAGTTATGTCTCTATTTTTATTATATGATGCACCTATCTCTATTTCTATTTTAAGGATCTTTTTACCCTTTTTCCCATTGCTATAAATGTTTCTCCTATTTAGAGTAAGATAGATACACCAAAATAAACAAGAGATAAAGTATCAAACATAGCTCCCTAAAACATCCAAGTCAATAGTAAAGATAAATACCAATAAAAAACCAAATGCTAATTTATTATTGTGAAAAAACATATACATTTAAGAACCAATGAAAGAAATTACAAAAATTTAAAACTAATATATATTTTTTTTCTAATTAAGATTAATCTATTAACAAAGGGAGTAAAGTTACATCATGACCGTAGGAAAAAACGCTGCCTGGATTAAAGGCAGAATTGTAAAAAAAACATAGAAGAAGACTGCCCAGTGACATGGAAACTAGTCTTGAATAGATTAGCAATGCCCACGCAGGGGAGTCGATTTTGATCTCTTTGACGTTTGCAGAGTTTACAGAGTTCCAAAATAAAATAAAAGTTCAGCATAACAATATGAACAGAAACATGCCCAATTATGTGGGCCGCGAAGCAAGATAACCAAACCACAGAGAGTAAACTATTCATCCTGAGGCGATTCGACTATACGACACCAACCTTTAGCAAGTAGGTCCCTGGCAAGAGCAACTTCAGACTCAAAAGGCCCAAGAGCAACCGGTGCCATCTCCACATGATGAGCACCGCGAACTTGAGTAACTGGATCCTTCACAGTCACACTACCAATCCCCACCTGGAGGTTCGAAATCTGAGCTTTGTCAGAGCTAAGGCCCTTTGGATGAGAGCATGGCTCCCCCAACTGGGCTTCCTCATGGAAGACCACAATAATTGAAGCGGTGATCCTTGGGCGGTTTAGAGAGTAGTTGAAGGAGAAAAGCACTAAGCCTGTCATGGGAGAAGGCAAGGTGGCAGGGGGTGAGGAATAGGGGAGCCCAAACGGTGGCCAGAACCATGAAACCGCCCTCTCCCACTTCGGGTGTGAGGATAGTGGCCTGCATAAAATTCACTAGAGAGGGAAGGCGACTCGGAAGAGGGTCTAGAGGGCGCGCACAAGGGATGGCCCCTAGTGTTGCCCCTGCGGCTTCGCAATCTATGACGCAGACGAGGCATAGGGGAGGAAATAGTAGCGGGCTCAAATCGAGGCAGAGCAGCAAGAATGACGGGGGAATGAGAGATGAGAGGATACCAAGAAGTTGAAGAATACAGACAGAGGCCAGAACAGAGCCAGAGGCCAGAGAGAAATGAAAATGGTTCAACGGATGCTGCTCCGCAGATAGACCAGAGCGGAACTCCAATTTATCGTCCCCATTAAAGCATTGAGAAGCACCCACCATTACTCTCTAATTAAAGAGAGCCGAATTATGAAGCATGCTGGAGCAAGCGAAGGCGTGAATAGGAGAGGAGGACAGGGAATGATCGGCGATACAACTTAATGCAATACGATTGAACCCTGCGCTCTTTAAATGAAAAGAGACGTCGTTCATAAGCCGATTGCCCGCCATGTCTTGGGTGGGCAGGTGTCTCCACACCTCGTCCCACCCCTGTCTCGTCACATTAATCACCCAACTATACACCCGCATCTAGGAATTTAAAACTAATATATTACAATTTAATAATAATTTAGTTTTATATATAAAAATTTAAAAAAAAAAATTTAAATTAAAAACATATTCTAAAATTGATTTTTACAATTATATGTAAAACCAGCAAAGAAAATCATCATTTGGAATCTAAAAAACAAGCCTAAAATATAATAAATATAATATCTTTATCAACTAAAATATTATTATAAACATTCATCACAATTTTTATTTTTGTTAATATATCTGTGGAAAAATAAATTGAACTCTCTTATCTTTGATATCTTCATATTATCTTGTTCCAGTTTCCCATGGACCCTAAGATATGTTGTCCTCTAAACATATGAATTACCTCTTCTTGCACATTTTAGGAACCGTAAGATATTTTGTCCGCTAAACATATAAATGCCTACATATAGGCAACATTGAAAAGTGAAGCCGACAATTTTTTCTCGGATTTTAATACACCACACATTACTGTATCCAAGATACAATACTATCGTTTTTTTGAAAAACATGATAAGAGAAATTTGTGGCTCAACTACCAAAATTTAAATGACAAGAACCTTGGGTGCCATTTCACTATCTTTATAGAAACTTATGAACATTACATCATAAGAAATATAAATGAGTGATACCTAGGGGTTAGGTGTATTATTTTCTTTTGTTTTTTTAATCTCAATTTATTTTTAATAAAATGATAAGATTAAAAGAGAATTTTTTTAAAAATAAAGATTTATATTCAAGTGCATTTTAAAGTATCACCCAAGGATGATCAATGTAAAGGGGAATTCAAGGAGCACTCGCCACCCCACCGATTCACATGATTATTAAGGAGGGGGTGGCATGGCATGGCATGGCATGGGATGCTTCCATTATGCACCATACATGTTGAGTTATTATTTTTGCCATTATGACTAATATGTTGTTTTTTATGACAACTTACTTGGTAAAGATGTCAATATTATGATAATATGATGTTAACTTTATGTAGAGTGATACTTATTCTATAGGTATATCGACATAGGAATGTCAGTGAAAACACAAATGGATGGAAAATGTAAAGTTTGAGAAAGTATACGCGGATATTGAGAAGCAAGATCGCAAACATACGCGGGTATTGTAAAGAAAAGTCGCGTACATACTCAATGCCATGGTAATATGAATACTAGGGGTTTTTACCATGGTATTGGCCCGTAGTAATGGGTATGACAATGGTTATTTGATCTCGTCAAAGGATACCAACAATATTACTAAGGGATTGTTCTAAGGTATTGTCTAAGGCTAAAACTATATAAAGAGATGGAGATCAAGGTGTTGAGTGTGCAAGTATTGTATTGTCTATGAATGATTTGATCCGAAACAAGTATGCACCAGGAAACAAGGAGAAGGCTTAGATCTCAAATATGTTGACATATATGCTTGATTGATTTACTTGTTGCAAATGTCTAAAAATATAATATTAATGAAACTATGATACTGTGATCTAAATGATTTATTCTAAAGTCAGTAGTATTTTTAATAGAGGTTGTGGAAAGTGATATTATGTTTGCAGTGAAATTTTTCAGATCTGTATGTAGGTATTCTTGGGAATAGTCGTGTCCATACCGTCAAATCCATATTTTTAGGGTTGCGTATATATTTTGTGAAATAATTTTCACTATGTGTAGATCTATACACAGATGTTGTGCATGGTAAGTGTGTACATCCACTGATATTCCTTGTGGAAGTTGTGTATACAAACTAGGTTTTGATCTGATGATTGATGTTTATAGTTGATGTTGTGTGGTTTACTTGTTTTAGTATGTCAATGATGTATCTATAACAATGGTCTATGTCTAACAGTGAAGATTGAGATGACTTCGTTGAATTGATTAATTTTAATAGTTCAGAAGTTAGACTAGGTGTATGACCTATGACTTGTAATTGGTTCTTAAATCTGTGATTGGTTCAGTTATCTGTATTTGGTGAAATGGTCTATGTATGGTTCAAAAATTAATGATTTATTGTTTGATATTATGATATTTGTACGTAGGTGTTATACAAAGAAAGAACGTATATACATGAGTCTTATTCAGTACAATCGTGTACAAAATTTGATATTTGTTGTTTCTGGATGGGATCTGCATTCAGTGGCTTGATGCTTCAGAATTTCAGTTGATTTGCAGTGTGAAAATGTCTCGGATTTAGTGCTTTAGTTCGGTTTTATGGTTGGTATGGCTCAAGTTTTAAAATTTAATGAAAGGTGGCCTACAGGTTGTATGATGATTGTTTGAAAGGTGGATCTAGTCTGAAATATTCTGAAAGGTGGTCCATAAGGAGCTGAGGTTTGCAACATTCAGAAAGGGGGTAGGAGCTCCCTTCTAGTAGAAGCTAGTAAACAAGCTCAGGGAGTTGTAGCTCCCTTCGAGTGGGTGCTGGAAAACAAGAGAAGATTGTAGCCTTCTGCAGGTGGGTGCTTTCGTACTGACAAGAGTTTGCATTAGTACAAATGTAATATTTTTCTTTATATCACAAGAAAGAAGACAAAGACATCAATAGCGGTGGTTTTCTCCCACATTGGGTTTACACCTAAAAATGTTGGTGTTCTATGTGTGTTTATTGAGCTTTATTTATGTTCTTTACTGCATCATGAAAAAATAATAATTTGTCGATGCACTAATTAAGGATAATTGTATGATAGAATACATAAAATATCAGTGAACTGGATATACATTGGTTTCCTTCTCTCTCTCGGTATTTTTCTAAACAACTGGAATTAGAGAAGGTCCCTCAGAAGGACCTTGATCGCTTAAAGGGAGGTCCATCATGGTGAGCAATCAAGAGTGAGTATCTTCTATCAGACCACCTTTGTTTAATGTAACTAACTTTGTATTTTGGAAATTCAGAATGGGAGCATATTTGTAGTCACTTAGAGTTGATGGATGGGTAACCGTTGAAGGATAATATCACTACCCATCCTCTATTCCCACAGATGATGCAGGTAAGAAAAAATATGAGACTAATGCAAAGGAAATCAATGCTCTCTTAGGAAGCTTGGTTGAATCATAAATTGTGAATATCATGCAGTTGAATACAACAAAGCCTATATGGGACAAGATTATCCAAACCTATGAAGGTGACACTAAGGTAAAGAGCACTAAACTTCAAATGTTTAGAATTCAATATGAGACTCTCATAATGCATGATGATGAAAGTATTGCAAGTTTTTTCCTTAGAGTAGATGAGATTGCTAACTTAATGAAAAATCTTGGTGATGAAATAAAATATTCTAATGTTGTTGAGAAAATGCTAAGATCTCTAACCCCAAAGTTTGACTCCAAAGTCTCTGCCATTGAAGAAATGCATGATTTGAAGAAACTCAATATTGAATAGCTCCATGGTATTTTAACAACTTATGAAATGATAAAAGGGCGTCCATCAGATATCATAGAAGAAACATGCAAATCTACACACAAAAGGAAACAAAAGGAAACACTTAAGGAAACATGTTACATTTCAAACAAAAAAGAAGTCAATTTTGTGAAGAAACTTAAAGTAGGAACCGACAAGTTTAGAGGTAAGCTTCCTTTTAAATGTTTTCCATGTGGAAGAGTAGATCATTATGCTACTAAATTTCCTTACAAATAAAATCATGACAAAGGGAAGAGTGTTAGGATAATATTTGATAACAAGAAAAAAATTTATACTCGTGAAGATAGTGAATATTCTTCCAATAATGAGGATGTTGACTTTGATAAAGATTATCAATTTCTTATGGAATTTGAAGAAAAATGTATAGATGAATCTGATGATGACTTTATGGATGCTCTGGAAGAAAAGGAAATATGTATAAAAAATACACTTATTGAAGAAATAAGTTAGCTAAAATTTTGTTTAGAAGAAGCTAAATTAGGTGAAGAGGTTTTGAAGAAATAAGTTCTAGAAAAGGAAAGGCACTGTGAAAATTTAGAACTTGAAATAGTGGGTATAAGAAAGGAAATTGAGAAAAAAAAAGGCTCTAAGTTTTAGATTTTCTAAAGGGTCTGAGACTTTAGAATAAATCATCAAAGTGCAATGCTCTCCTCTGATCAAGACAGGTCTTGGATACAGTTCAAACAAACAAACATAAAAAAACTATAAAATATTTTGAAACAGGTACATGAAGCTACATCAATGTAGTAAAAGGAAGCAGCCATCAAAATTGCAATTCTCAACAAAGGAATGAAGGATAAAATTCTTCTCATACCAAATAACCTTACCATAGTCAAAGGGAAATCTACTCGAGAAGGAATTATACTCCTAGGTAATCTTACTTCAATGGTCAGTGCTTTTCCTGTAACAATTTTTGTCACAGAGTTATTCATTGTGTTTCTTATAAAACTATTATGACTATAGAAGAAAGAAAACAAAACAATGATATCAGGGCAAAGGAATCTTCTTATAATTATTTCTCACCTCTTCATGGTGAAATTGAATGTTCTCTTTGCAATAATTTTATTCATAAATAAACTAAATGCAAAAGCAAAATGAGACCATCTTACTAGCATGAACAGAAGACAATATCCCCCAAGGTATGGAAAAAAAAATTATAGCTACTGAAAATTTTGGTCAAGCTTTGTATATAGAGATCAAGAAATTATATGGTACATTGACAATAGATGTCCAAAGCTCATGAAAAGTGACATAGATAAGTGTATTTATTTTAATGAAATCAAGAAAGAAAAGAATGTAACTTTTGCTAATAAATCACTTATTGCTATCAAAGGGAAAGGACCTATTTTGTTAAAGGAAATGGTCAAGGATGGAAATGTTTTATTTTTTGTTGGATTAAGACATAAATTGTTAAGTGTTAGTAAAATGTGTGACCAAGGGCATGAAGTTATTTTCAGATCAAAGAATCGCATAGTAAAAAATATGGATATAGGTAAGATCATAATAAAGGGAACAAGAACTCTAGGAAATTTCTATGTCCTGGAAGGAGACCAAGAGCAATGTTACTTAAGAAAATCTAAAGAACGTTTTCTTTGGCACAAAAGCTTGGGACACCTTAACTTTTCTCAATTATGAAAATCAAGTAGAATGGGAGTAGTTCATGACTTTCCCAATATCTCTCCACTTGAAATAGCATCTACAAATCATGTCAATTTGGTAAGAAATCCAGAGTTCAGTTTAAAGCTAAAGAAGGTACTTCTAGTAATCCACTTGAACTTATTCATATTTATTTGTGTGGTCCTATGAGAAAGAAGTCTCCTCGTAGTGAACAATACTTCATATTATTCATTGATTATTTTACAAGAATGTGTTGTATTGGATTACTAAAACATAAATATGAAGCATTTGATAAATTTAAAGTATTCAAAGCTCTAGTAGAAAATGAGTTTGATCTAAAAATAAAATTTCTTAGATCTGGCAGAGGAGGAGAGTTTATATCATATAAGTTTTCAACTTTTGTGAACAACATGGCATCAAAAGAAAATTTTCTATAGCTAAGAATCCTCAACTAAATGGAGTGGTAGACAGAATGATTAGAAAAATCCAACAAATGGCGTGTACCATGCTTGATCAGTCAGGAACACCTCATACCTTATGGGGGGAAGAAACACATACAACTATGAATATACTCAAAAAATCTCATGTTCGAGTAAACGATGATAAAACTCCACATGAACTATGGTTTGGTAAGCTTGCAACTTTCAAACACTATAATTTTTGGAAGAAATTATTACATCAAGAAAAATGATGATAACCTTGGAAAGTTTGAATCTAGAGCTGATGAATGAATCATTCTTGGATACTCTTCTAGAAGCGAGGGATATAAATGTTATATTAAAATAATTCCAAATATTTTTAAATGCAGATATGTTGTGATTGATGAAACATCCACATGTGCCTCTCCCTACTACAATGCAAAAGGATGTAGAGGAGAAAAGGAAGCAAGACTATAGGAGAAAACAAAGCAAGAATATAGCCTGAATCTCAAATTATAAGAGAAAAGGAAGCAAGAATATAAACTAGAAGAAATCTTGTTGGAACTTCTAGTCACTTAGCCTTACTATCCATACTTGAACCTAAAAATATGAATCAAGCAAGCAAAGATGAATGTTGGGTCAAGGAAATGCATGAAGGAATTGATCAAATGGAAAATAACCATACATGGGAATTACTACCAAGGCCTCATAATAAAAATGTAATTGGGACGAAATGGGTATTCAATAACAAACTGAACGAAAATGGAGAAGTAATTTGAAACAAAGAAAGATTGGTATGCAAAGGTTATGCTCAATAGGAAGGGATAGACTTTGGAGAAACAATTTCACCTGTATCTAAACTTGAATCCATAAAAATGTTTCTTGCATTCTCAAGCTTTCATAACTTTAAAGTATATCAAATGGATGTTAAATATGCATTTTAAAATGGATATCTAGAAGAAGAAGTTTATATTGAACAACGTGAAGGGTTCATTATAGGCTATGATAAAGATCTAATTGTTAGTAAACTTAAGAAGGCAATATAAGGGTTAAAACAAGCTTCTTGTGCATGGTATTATCGTCTTGACATGTATCTTCAACAATAAGGCTTCACAAAAGGGTCTACATATAGCAACCTATATATCAAATTTGATACAAACAAACTTTTGATAGTTGTTGTTTATGTAGATGACATCATATTTGGAAGTAATGTAGAATCTCTGAGTCAAGAATTTTCTTCAATTATGCATCATGAATTTGAAGCCTCTACATGGTGAACTAACATACTTCCTTGGTCTTCAAGTTCAATAAATAAGAATGGTATCGTTCTTTCTCAAACCAGGTACCTTGAACATATTTTGAAGAAATATGGAATGGAATACTACAAGCCTGTATGCATGCCAACGGTAAAATTAGGAAATCTTAGTCAAAATGATGATTATCATTTAGTCAATCAACCAAAATACAGATCTATGATTTGCAACTTTCTCTACCTTACAAGCATAAGACTAGATAGTATGCATGTAGTTGGAATTGTTGGATGATTTCAAGAAAATACTAAGGAAACTCATCTCCAAGCAGTTAAGAGATATTCAAATATCTAAAATGAACTAAATATCTTGTGCTATGGTATCCAAAAAACTCAGACTTTGCACTTCATAGATGCAGATTGGGCAAGTAATATCGATTATCGCAAGAGAACTAGTGGAGGAGAATTTTATTTGGGACCCTGCTTGGTTTCATGGTTCATCAAGAAACAAAGTTGCATCGCTTTATCTACTACCAAGGTAGAATATGTTGCTATTGCATATTATTTTACTCAACTTCTATGGATGATCCAAACATTGCAAGACATTTGAGTCACTTGTCATCAACTTGTACCTATTCTTTGTGACAATACTAGTGCCATAAGTATCTCTAAATATACTTTCATGCACTCAAAAACTGATCTTAATGGAGTATGTTAATGTTATTGTGCTAATTACTCTTTCATATTATGAATTCAATGTCTTATGTGTGCTTAAGGGTTCAAGTTATTTTGCAAATTATCAAGTCTCATGAGTGTTTTACATGTCAATTTAATGAAAAAATTAACATAAAAACAAAGGTTGAACAACGACAAATAAAGTATAGAACATCACCATACAATACACAATACATCAACATAGGTATTTGATGAAGGAGTTCACCCCTCCTCGACTACATCTCCTTGGTATAGCTTCCATGGATTGGGCCTCTATATTATGATCAAACTGTCAAATTGACATGTTTACAATGCTCTTTTGCTTCTATAACCTGCACCAATGAGTCCAGAATTCCAAAAAATGGTCATCTAGCCTCCTTCTGCACCTAAATTGGTTGAAAAATTCAAAATTTATGACCATTTACATTTCCCCACTATTTCAGGCCCTAAATTAGCTAACTGTAGCTAAACTGGAAGTCTCCGCCAAATTTGGGGGTCTGCTAACTAAATACGACATTAAGTTAAGTGACAGTTTAGCGCTAATTAAGTGCTTTTTAGTGCTAATTCCACACTTAAGATAAGTTTGAATTAACTATGGATTAAGGCACTAACTAAATGAGTTTAAGGTTAATAAAACACGGTTTAAGCTTTAAAATTTTGCGCTTATTCATTGGCTCCGCCGGTGGTTATGCGTCGAGGTTGTATGTATCGGGGATTGGCCCACTCTCCCCCTGCCATAATACACGGTAAAACATAAATACATATGGCCACCATTGTTATGAACCATTGGGCAGGCCGAACAGTAAGGCATGGTGCTAGCTAGTGGGAGGTCGCAGGGTTGAACCCCAATGCCTCCACCCGAACTTAACCAAAAAAATTTAGTCCACCATACAACCTTAGGGGGGCATTGGCGGCCCTAGGCGCACCACGTGTCCTCACCCAATTGGCTCCACTTAAAACCAATAATAACTTTCCATGTATCCCAGAAATTAGTACCATGTTGCCACTTGGCAGCTCACCATTCGCTGGAGGAAATTTTCCAAAAATGAACTTGCACAGTTAGCATGCCATGTCATCAATACGGACTACTAACTGGGCATCTGTCTCTCATATTTTTTTAAAATTTGCATGTTTAGAAAAGTGAACAGAACTCGTTTCCGGGAGCGTATAGAGTCTATTTTTCGTGAAACAAAGTGCACCCACTGCAAGGAAAAGACCCTCTAGCGGATGTTTTTGAGGAACCCCTTAAAAAAAATACCCCATACACCCGTTTCTAGTGGAGGTTACTAGAGGAGGTTGGCGGGTAGAGGGTTTTATGGATTTTTTCCACTCGGTGCGCTTATCATTCAACATCGCATAGGTGCGCCTTACAAGAGAAAGCACCCGTGCACACAAAACATTGGCACACCGGACACCGTGTGCTCCGTACACACCTACCTGGTGCGTCGTATTACTGTAGAGCACTGGTGCTTCACAACTCTTCGGCACTGATGCATCATAAAACACCACGCCAAAACTGAAAATGCCTGGCGCGATATTAAGAACCCACACCAGTGCATCATAAAACAACGTGCCAAAACAAAAACTGACCAGTGTGTTCATAAGAAACAACACTAGTGCACCTATAAATCATGTGCACCAGAAATGGAAAAAAAATTACGGCAAAAAACAGGATTTTTCACTTTCTTCAGTGCTCTAGAGCTCTCAATTACCGGTGCGCTCTACAAGAGAAGGCACCAGTGCACACAAACTCTTCCTTGCCAGTGCATCATAAAACACCGTGCAAAAAAATAAGTGGATCGGTGCATTTGTATGAAACAACACCAGTGTTCCTATAAAACACGCGCACCGAAAAAAGGTTAAATAAAAAAAAATTACAGCCAAAAAACCGCATTTTTCACTTTTCTGCTCCCAATCACCGGTGCGCTCTATAAGAGAAAGCATCGGTCACACAAAAAATTGGCATACCAGACACCGTGTGCTTCATACACACATGCCCGGTGCATCCTATTACTGTAAAGCACCGGTGCTTCGCGACTATTCCGCCTTGGTGCATCATAAAAAAACGCGCCAAAACTAAAACAGCTCGGTGCGGTGTTAAGTAACCTCCCCGGTGCATCATAAAACAATGTGCCAAATTTGAAACCGCCTAGTGCGTTCTAAAGAAACAGCATCGGTGTGCCTATAAAACCCTGCGCACTGGAATAGGGTTAAATAAATAAAAAATTACGGCCAAAAAACCGCATTTTTCACTTTTCTCAGTACTCCAGAGCTCTCAAGCACTAGTGCAATTTCTCCTTCTCTGAGCCGCCCTGACATCGGTGCTCCCATTGCACCCATTGCATGCACTGCTGCTGTGCATTGGCCACCAATCTCCAGCTTGCATTTTGCAATATAGTGGGCAAATTTTCTTTTGCAAATTATACAGCCAATATGCCTCCTCGACGGCGAAATGTACAGGTATTTTTCTAGTTTTTCCATAATTAAGCTTTCTAGCAGATTATAATTTGAAATAACCTTAAAATTAACCATTAAAAAAGAAAAAAGAAATTCGCACGGTGCGCATGAGCCGTTCAGCTTGCACCGGTAAGCGGTGTTGCCTTTAAAATTTTCAGGGCGCATCGCAACCAGTGCTAACGGTATCCGCACCGTTTCTGGGGCAGTATCGAAAGGCGCCTTGTATTATTTTAAAATTTAAAAAAAAAATTGTGGTGCGGTCATTTAGTTGGCCACACCGCTGATCATGGGAATAGCAGCACAGTGCATTGACGGATATATCCGCCACGGTGTCTGTCAGCGCACCACATTCGGCATTCCGATAGGGTCAACGGTGCGGCCGAGTAAAAGACCGCACTATTGACTATAGAATTTGTCAGGAATTGGGTGTGTTGACACGAATATACGTGTCGGGGCGTATATTTTAGTCAACGCACCGATTTTCTGACACCATATATAGTTAACGAGGCTTGAAAAAATTTTATGTGCACCGCATACGATGCGTTTTATGTCATCTGGGGCACCGCCTCTAGTGCTCTACAAAAAACAGCCGCACTGGAACCAGTGCATGACTTTTTTTGTGGTGCACACACTGGTCTGTTTCTTTATTTCCAAAAAAAATTATATATGTATATTCCTAAATACATGTTTGATTTAATAAAAAAAATATATTTAATATGTCAATGATTCATAGAGAAGAGGAGGAACAGTAGCAACAACAGGCAGAGCAATATGACATACTTCACCAATGGGAGGCACGAGAGAGGGAGAGAGATGTGTACCCTCGCCCTATTACAACAAATACCCAGGGGCTCCTAAGGCAGGTAGGCCTCCTCAAGTTCTATGAGGAGGCTACTTACCTAAAGGCCCATAGTGTCTTTTTGAGACATCTTATCTGCAGGTGGAATGCCCACCAACAGGTTTTCCAGGTTGGTCCTGACCAGTGGTACACACCCACTGAGGAGGATATTTATTTCATTACAAGGCTATCGAGGAGAGGGGTGGATTTTCCCTCATTCACATAGGTTCCAGCTGGTTGTGTAGCGGGGATTCAGTTATTTTACTCCCAAAGATACATTGGAGTAGATGTATTGTCTCCTTTAGAGTTTCAAGTCCCTAGAGGTCAGCTACGTATTTGTGCATTTGGTAGACAGGACGTGCAGTGCCTCTCACTTCTCATTTCGACCATTTCACACAACACTAGTGACAGGAAACACATTAGTTTCCCGATTCTATATTATGTTGATTCTTTAGTATAGGAGCCACGACTTGTCAGGTGGTCTGACATTTTTTTGCAATAGTTTTGTACGATCTTAGATAAATTTTGTGCTCATGCACAAGGGAGGGTCAACTTCCCTTTTGCTTTGGATCTTTTTTGTTTATTTTTTGAGAGGTTTCTAGAGATGAGGCCTGATTTTTTTTGGCAGTCTCATAGGTCGATGTTGGAGGCCCGGATGCACATGTGGGGGCAGATGATGCCCAAGAGGGGAGAGACTATGTTTCCAGCTAGGATATCGCATGATGCACTGGAATTACAAGCCAGTGTTGATGAGCTGCATCCCTTCATTATGGTCCTATTTTCTTATGCTGGATTGGATTGGCGAGAGTGTTCCAACATCCTCTTCACAAATGATGAGCCGCCAGATGATAGAGGTAATATTACTGTTTTATTTATATTTATTCTAACATGTTCTTTAACTTGTTTTTATTAAATTGTGTAATGAAATTGTCTAATTATTGTTGTGTACTTGTATATATTTTGCAAACATTGGCTCTTTTGATGGTGAGGAGATGCCGAAACCACCACATGCTCCAGGTGTGGATCCTGATGACGATCAAGACATGGCAAATGCCAAGGATCATGATCAGGAGGCCAGTGGAGAGAGACATGCTCCTCATGTTGGTGCACCGGTACCACCTTTTTCTAGGCGTAGTCGACCTGATACTTGATACAGGATGGAGTTGGGCGACCAAATCAATGCATTTATTGTTGAGGTGGGCATTAGGCCCACTCATTACAGAGACATACAGGCAGATGATAGGCTAATATGGATGTGGAGAGGCATGTCGCATGACATGAATAGCCTGATGCAACATGTCATAGGAGCTATGACAGTTGTTATGCGACTAAGGAGGATTGTTGCACATTATAGGCGTGGTCGAGCCACAGCACGTGATGGACAATCCTCGAGCAGTGACTCATCTCATGATCGTTCACCTCATGCTGCACCTAATGATCATGAGGCTCCACTAGCATCTAGTAGTCATCATGGAGATGAGGTTGGACCTTCGGCCACGTCCAGTCATCAACAGCGTGTAGTATCCATCAATATTAGTCATGATCATGAGCAGGCTGGACCATCGAGTGTCGAGGCTGCACCATTGACTGAGTATGTCTCCACTAGTACTACTTATATTGATGTTATACTACCACCAACTGATCCATCCATCAGTACTAGTCATGATCATGAGTAGGCTCGACCATTGATTGTCTAGGCTGTACCATTGACTGAGCAGGCCTCCACTAGTACTACTATTAATGTTGTACTACCACCAGATGATCCATGAAATTTATATTATAGTTGTATATTTTTAACATTATTCAGTTATATATATATATATATATATATATATATATATATATATATGGTCCATGTATTTTATGTTCATGTTGCAGTTGCACTTAATTTACATGTTGGTGATCATCATGGTATGTATATTGTTAGGTCATGTTAGATATGTTCATTTAATGTTTAGCTTGCAGATAGATGTGTATGTGATAGCATGAGTTATTTGACATGAGATGTATATTTGATGTTTGCGTTGTGATGATGTTAATATATAATGTTAATTTGATGTTTGAATGTGTTTTTTAGTCGAATATGATGTTTGTACGATGGTTATCATGATCGTGATGTTTATTAATTAATTTAATATTAAATGACCATGAGATTTATTAAATATTATGTCGTGATTGTAATTGAAATTTATATTTTAATTGTATGTAAAATTGTAAAATTATATTTGTATATGTAATTGTAATTTTAACTGTAATTATATGTAAAATTTTAACTGTAATTGTATATATGACAAATTGTAAAATTGTAATTGTAATTGTAATTGCAAATGTAATTCTAATTGTATACTGTAAAATATTTGTAAAATTTTAATTGTATTACTGTGAAATGATTGTAATTGTAAATGTAGTTGTATGTAAAATTGTAATTGTAATCGTAATTGTAATTTTAACTGTAATTGTATGTAAAATATTTAATATAAAATTTTAATTGTAATTGTAATATTTAATTTATTGTGAAATGATTGTAATTGTAATTGTATATATGAAAAATTGTAAAATTGTAATTGTAATTCTAATTGTATGTAAAATTCTAAATGTAATTGTATGCAAAAATAAAATTGTAATTATAATTCTAATCGTAATTGTATGTGAAAATGTAAAATTTTAATTGTAATTGTATGTAAAATATTTGTAAAATTTTAATTGTATTAATGTGAAAATTTTAATTTTATTAATGTGAAATGATTTTATTAAAATATTTAAATTTGTAAATGTGTAAATAATTGTAAAATAATAAATCTAGAATAATATGAATGTTTGTAACATAATAAAATTTAGAAAATAATTCAAATAAATTCATGTACTTTAGAATTATCATTATTTTATTATGATCTTACATAAAAAAAGAACTTTATACAGTCGTGTGCGCTTATCATCATAACACGCACCGGTGTGTCTTATTACTCCAACGCACCAGTGCGTCATAAAACACCACGCAAAACCAAAAACCTCGATCTTACAAACCACCTCGCAGCGCCTATAAAACAGCATGCACCGAAACAAGGTTATTCTATAAAGTGCAGTATTGGAGCAGTGGAGGGTTTGAATCACGGGCAAGAATTTTTCTTAGGAGATGAGGGTTTGAAAAGACGAGATTTCAAATTTCGGTTGAGAAGTTTGTAGCTGAGAAAATGAGTGATTCAAACAGAAAGAAGGAAAAAGACGCTTACAGGGATGCAGACGGATACAAAGCTTGACAAATTACAAGAGGAGTATAAGTTAAGACCGGCAGAGAGAATTCGGTTGAGGCCGACAATAGGGTTAAGAGGTCCCATGATGGAGAAATGGAGAGTAGAGTTGATGACAGAGAAAGATAAATCGAGCTAGTTGATAAACCCAGGAGGCACCATGAAGGGAAGGATTCTCATTCTCTTAAGGACAGCAGAGAAATATCAATTGATGTTGTTGATCAGGCTGGTAGGTCCCATGAAGGGAAAGATTCTCCATAATGTGTTTAAAAGTAGTTGGGAGTATTGTTCGAGCTTTGGTTGGCTTATAAAATTTTACCAGCAAAGCTGACGTCGCATAAAATCACATCTTCAGCTTTCAATTGAACCTGAATGGCATCTCTAACTTGTATGAGTTGTGGTCCTGTGGATGTAACCAGTAAAAATTCTGCTTGTATTATAAATGGAAATCCAGTGACCACTTCTATGGGAAGAAAAGCATAGATACATGCAGCTACCATATTTCCACCTACAAATCGGTTTCCCATTGGAAAAACTAATGTAATAGCCTATTTTGTAATGTCTTTCCTCTGCTCAACCCTATACTCACTTTCTATGGGAAACCATTGCCTCCATATGTAATAACTGCATCTTCTAGTCGAAAATTGGTCTTCTTCTGCTAAAAAATGCAGAATGAATGACTCATTGTCATTGCTCCCATAACATTACCCTTCTACAGATTATATGCACTAATTCTTCGTAGGACATCCATCTATCTGCAGATTATATTCTAAAACATATTGGTTGCAAATAATTAAGTACTAGTTATAACAGGTTCACATGCCACAATTGGCCACTTGGGCCCTGTAGTATTGCATCTTCGCACGCCCCACATTGAATTCTCTCCACATAATTAGTGGGGACCTCCTGCAATAAACAAAATGCATTGGAAGAATAGTTATTTCCATCAAGAATTTATCCAATTCCAATTCTCAGTTTTAATTCTAATTCTAATTCTCAAGAATAAACAAAATTATAATTATCAATTTCTATGGTTGGAGTTCACTAAATTTTTGTGTACACACCTAAAAGTAATTTCGGTGCCTTAACCGCAAATCGTTGCTACTGTACATATAACCGCACCGGTGCCAGTGTTACAAAATTACGCACCAGTGTGGTGCTATTAAGTGACGCACCGATGCTGGTGTTACAAAATGATGCACCGGTGCGGTGCTATTAAGTGACTCATCGGTGACAAATAAATGAAAATAAAAAAAGCGCAACTCTATTTTCTTTAAGTGAAAAAAAAGCGGCAAATTAAAAAATGGGTGGAAAAATATTTTTGAAAATCTAATTTCATAAAATAATTCTTTAAATACTAAACACTTTTCATTATTTCACTATTTTGCTAAAATTTTCAGCCAGATATTTGCAGGCGACATACCCAAAGCAAGAGAGCACGAGGACACTGTGGAGTAGCGAAATACGTTCGAAAAAAAAGTATTCAGACAATCAGAAATCAAACCTCTGGTGATTCAAACCCTGTATCATAGAATTTCAAACCATCTCGTGATTAAATTTGATTATTTTTTTTACTTTTTCTGTAGTTTTATCCATTTTTACCCTAAACCCTTCATTTTTTTTTCCCCTTTCTTCTCCTTGTTTCTATGATTTCAGAATTAGGACTTTTCATTTTAGATTGACATCCAACCCACAGGATGACTTGCATAGTAGGATCCCAATCCATTCGGCCATTGCGTGAATTTTTGGAAAAAATGGATTTTTTTTTTTATCGGTGCGCACAGCGTAACCTAATGCACCGGAGCACCGTGCAAATACTGTGTAATAAGAAATTTGAAAACATTTTTTTAAATCAGTGCGCCATATCTGAAATAGGGCACCAGTGCTCCATGTTATGAGGATATCACCGTACGGTCTATTAAACTATTTGTGTGGTGGGTTTATAATACCCCACGCATCGTACGGTCTATTATACTATTTTGCGGTGTGTTGGTAATACCCCCATGCACCGGCGGTGGTGCGTACATCAAGAAAGGCGCACCGATGTCTTGAGATTTATTTTTTACCTAAAAATTTGACAATTTATTTATAAATATATTAATGAATGATATGGTACAGGTTTCATATTGATAAAGAAATGACTGACAAGAGATCAAGTAACAAAAATACTGATAACACATCAAGAAAAGAAAAAAAATCAATTTCTTTGTAAATTCTTTATAAAAAATATTATTTTTGAACTACATGTAAGTTTAACTAATATATATTGTTTACTGTGTATCATGCAGAGCCAAAAAATGATGAAGCTCAATAAGATTATTTCTGATCTAGGACCTGTTAGTGTCAGCCTTTGCAGCTTTCCTTCAGTGATCAAACATGCTCTTACAAAGTGATTTTAAGGTGTCAAGGTCAAATTTTGTCATTTCAATGAGTCTTCAAGCAAAATTTGGTCACTAGGCATTAGGTCTAGGGTTTGTTTTCACTCTTTTCAAAGTTTTCCAAATGTTGGTTCATGTCACCATTCAGCTGAGTGTACCATCATTCAAAGGGTTTTCATCATCATGTCAAGTTCCATTGGGTCATTTTACAGCTTGTTCATGCTTCAGTTGTGCCTAGGTAAGGTCCATTTCCCTCTCCTAGGGTTTTGGAGGTAATTTCTCTTGGATGGTCAAATCATCAGAAAAACTTGTATCTTGATGTTCATACACCTTCCCCTATCCTTAATGTACCTTATTAAACACTTCCCATCACTGAGATCCCCCAAATTCCTCATTTTCGCACAAACCCTAGTTTCTTGCTACAACTTGGCAATTTTCTAGGCTAGGCCTGTGTTTTTCCCTTTTGGACCCCTTCCCCTCACTCAATCTCTAAAATTCCACTTTCCCCTGCTTCCTAATATCCCTCCCTACTTCCCAAAATTTTCTCAAGAATTTAGAAGCCCCTTATCCCCTTCATTTCGCTTCATTTCGACAAATCCCTTGTTCCACACATCGGGATAGGTTTCACTCAAATGATGTTTCAGAGAAATAAAAGATGAATTTTGGAAAACTGAGAGAGATTTTTGTACAAAAAATGCCAAGGAAGAAAAACCTCCTTCACTTTTTACACAGGTGTAATGGTTTTGGAGAAATGTCAAGAATACCGTTGCCTCAGGAGAATTGATGCACCTGCAGGAAGTAGTGTTGGGAGATTTGATTTTTGACAGGGTAAATGAACTCCAAATTGAAAAATTTTCTCTTGGGTTGGAAATTATACTCCAAGATCTTTCCAACGAGCTATCACACGCCCAATTTGGACACCGGAAAGGCCTCAAAAAGCCTCCTGCAAAATGAACTATGTAGCGCGCGGCGCATACAAAGAGTGCACGGCGCATTGAGCCATCAAGCTAGAAATTCACCCAAACTCTTCAAATTTTCAAAATCAAATCCTTGTGTGATATTTTCAAAGCTATATAAACCATTGGAAACAAGTTATATTGACAAGTCTTCAAAGCAAAGATCGAATTGAAGTGTTGAAGGGAAAAAAACTTGTTTTGAAGCCGTGGAAGTGAGTTCACAGTGCGCGCGGCACATACAAGTGGCGCGTGGTGCATAGGGAGCGCACAACGCACTGGGCATCACTGGCTAGTGTATTTTTTCATGCGCATGACGCATACAGAGCGCGCGGCACATTGGGCTTGCGCGCGGCGCATAGAGCCCTAAGGCCAGCAAACAACATTCCCTCACCCAAATTCGCATCAAATTGCCTCTTTTGCCTTCAAGTAAGTTATTCAAGCTTGCTTATTGATTCATGGATATGTTATGGTGTTTCAAATGAGGAAATAACAAGTGTTTCATATGGTGAACGTTAAACCCTATATTCATTGCCAAATTCACTCCATAGGGTTTTGAAACAAATTTTGGTGATATTGTTGGGTTTCAAATCTTTTGTTATTGACATATATACTCATGCCATCTACTGTCATTGGTGTCACTGCTTATTATTTACCATAGCCTCACGCTCTCTCTCCTATTCCATCACTGCTGTCACTGTGATTACCATATCACTGTCTCACTGTTTATCATTTTTGTTATAACACAATACCATATTCACTATCCCACATCCTCCATTGATAAAGCCTAATTGTCATTGCAAGGGCTATTTCTTTGTCCTACACTACACTGCACTCATTCCTATTCACTTGTAAAATCCTCATGTAGTCAAGCAGTGGCTATCTTCATGTTCAAACTCACTTGATAGTCCTTTTCCCACTATGGTTTTTATTATAGCATATTGATATATATGTGTGACACGTTTGGGCATTGAAACAAATACACCAATTTGCTCATTTCCCAACCAACCAAGCATACAGTTGACAAACAAATTTCAGCACCATGTCAGAGACAGATTCACCTTATGAGCAGGGGTATGAGCAGGACAGTGATTCATCAACCGCAGAGCTAAATGTGTCAAGGAGATCTCATAAAAGTGGTTGTTACATATCAGAGAGGCACCAGAGCCTTGTTTGCAGCATCACGACGAGTACTATCTCCACTCAGGGTGGAAGGGGTCTCGTTAACTTCATCAGCAGCGCGAGTACTATCTCCACATGGTGTGGTAGGGGTCTCACCTTCGTCATCAACACACGCTCATAGAGTTGCGGCAAATCCGGGAAGACCATGCATTGGCCCGGAAGAGCCCAGGTGACATGACACCGGCTGATCAAGAGACCTACCTCACGCATGTTAACATTCATCTGGAGAAGTTGTTGGCAAAGGCCAATAGAGACAAAGACATGATCCGTCATATGAAAGGTCATTATTGGGCCCGCATGCACGTCTGCAAAGCAAAAATGAAGATCCTGAAGGCAAGGTTGAGCAAAGCACTAAAACGGAGAAAGAGGCCTGATCCACTCCGTATTTTGGCCGAGGCTTCATTGGATGAGCATGATGCATGATGGGAAATCTGCGCTCTGAATTTCAACAAATTCTAAGAATTTTTTGTCATTTTGGAAAATTTTGGTCTCAAAACAGGTTTTTCCGCCCAACGCGTAGCGCGTCACGACGCGCGCTTATGATTGGGACACTTGCTGGAGGAAAAATTTGTATTTTTGGATTTTTCGTGGTAAGTTATGCATGCTCAGAAATGGCCGAAGCATTTCATCAAGTTCTGGATGATCAAAAGGGCCAAAAACACCATGAAAATCACCTTTCTGCCACCTTTTGCACCAGCAGGAAGTACTTTTGGGAGAATGAAGTTTTGGAGGGGCAAATGAGCTCCAAATTAAAAAATTCGACTTGGGTTGGATAGCAGATATCCAGGGCTTTCCAAAAAGCTATCATGAGCTTGATTTTGATGCCGGAAAGTGCTCCAAAAGAAGGTACAAAGGCACGCGATGCATAGAGCTCAGGCGCGCGGCGCATAGAAAAAATTGGCTAATTTTTCATCTTCCAGTTCAGAATTTCGGCCAGTTGGACGAGTTTTGATTGTGGATGTAATTTTTGAGTTATCTTGATGTAATTTTGTGGTTGTAATGTAACTTTGACTCACTTTTACCTATTCTAGATGATTCACTCCCAAAAAAGTGAAAATCAAGTGAAAGAATCAGTTTTCTTCCTTTTAGAGGCAAGTTGTTTGACTGCCTAGATTTTAGCTCCTTGTTTAGAATTGGTTGAAACTGCTCCTAGAAGGAGGAATTTGACCCCTAGAGGCATGGTAAGGGGTTAGGATGGTCTATATGATTTATTTTCTCAATCATTTTCAAGGGTTGGACAGGTTGGACTCTTGGGAAAAGTTTGGCACACTATTGTACATATTTTCTGCATTTTGGCTAAGGAAAGATCAGAGGTTTTGCAGCACCTGTTGGGATTCTTGTGGTTTTCAGTTTTGATGGTGTGTTTCTCTCAGTTATTTGTAAGTTTTTTAATGTTTAATGTATGCCATTCTCTTATTTTGCTTCTGAAACTAAATGAATGAGTAAATGAGGTAGAATCCATTGATTCCAGTGCTCTGCCTTTAAATTTGTTTAGTTTTATATGTTTTCACCAGTTTGGAGAGGATCCTTGTTCTCCCTTGCCCTCTTCAGCTCCTTGTCATTTTGATCCATCCATACACATAATCAAAAAGCATCAATACTACTGCCTACCTTGCCCCAACTCGAATTCTGCAAAGATCTGGCCTCATCCCCGAGCCCAAAATTGTTTTTCCCATTTTTCAACAAAAACCCAAAAAATCAAAATCAAACCTTCCTATCTATTTACTAGCCTAAAATTAGTATCTACTATAAGTCATCTCAGCCCCTTTGAAGACCTTTTGCCGAGATAGACCCGGAGAGAGCCCTCTCCTGTCCTCATAGGGCTAGCTACGAGGCTGAGCGTGGTTTGATGTTGCCTTGAGTTTTACCTTATTTCAGCCTAAGGTAGATTCGAGCACTAACAGGACCAGAAGAGTGTAAAATCTTGATGGAAAAATTTCAAAAGGATGAATCAGGTGAATGAAAAAATACTATCGATCCAATATGAGTTTCTTTTTTTAATTATCATTAATAATATACTTAAATTTTTTAGATAACATGTGTCAAACAGTCTATTAATTCAAATTTGTTTAATGTTCTATAGGGACCAACAACTCAGAAAAGGAATATTGTTCTAAGAAAAGAAAAAAAATAGAACATGCAAATGAAAATGAATATCTCCTTAGCTCATCTGGAGTGGTGCTAGAAGTTAACAAAATGGGGGAAAATTTTTACAAAATTTTGAGGGATCTAGTGGAACGAATGTATAGACATTCTTTCCACTTACAATACAAAAATCAATCCAATGATTCCAAGAACCAAATTTTATCTAAACTACAGGAAGTGTTTCCAGAGAATTGGTCAATGAGACATGTAAAACTTTTAATAGAAAAAATGTACAACAACAAAAAATAAGGAATGAAAAAGTAATATTCCTTTAAATGTTTGTCTAGAATTATTTATAAATATCACTTTTGTTATATTTACTTTTTAGATATCAATATAAAAATTAAATATTTTATTGTCATGTTACATTTTCAGGAAGATTATGAAAATCTCAAAAGATGAAAGCGCTGATATCAGAAATATGCCAGTAGGAATGTCCAAAAAGGTGTACAAGGAGATGGTCAAAGAAATGGACAAAATTGCATAGCAAGAGGAGCCAGCTCAACAACAATGTGCTTCAAATGTAATATGTAATCATTGAATTTTTTGATAATTAGGTGCAATAAATAAACAATTTAGCATTAAATATTAATTCTCAACAATTTTCTTGCAGAAAAGAAAAGAAAATGGAACCCATGTAGCACATAGAACCGGACGACAAGGAAGAAAAGGGTTGATATCTAAGTTTGTGAGTAATTGTTTCTTCCTTATAACAACTTAACTAGATTTCATTTTTTTATTTTTTAAGTTGTTTTACAAGAATCATCATTGAATGTATTCAAATAGGTGTTAACATACAAAGAAGAACCATCAGACGAATTGATTGAAATTGGGTTAAATATGGGTTGTGAGTATATGTTGGCATATTAGAAATTAATAGTGGAATGGTAAGCATCTATCGATCTTGTTTTACTTAGCTCCGTCTATAATTAATAGAACAAAAACATCTTTTATATTAAATATATGATTTGTTATGGAGTATAAAATTTGCAGGAAACAAAGTATGGAACTACGCCAACAGATGAAATTTTGAAAGATGGCATGGTACATCGTACATGGTTTTAAAAGAGTGTGTATAGTTTATGAATCAATTTTTGCTATGGTACGCCATTTTGCTTTTCAATTTACATTGATGTATATTATTTAATATTGAAATTTTCATTATTCTCACTGCTTCGGGGAATTAACAGATAACCAACCGGGGGCAAAACAAACTCTCCATATGATTGGAAGAGATAACCAACCGGGGGAGAACTAGCCCTAACAACAATAATGGTCACAAAACATCTTCGTATCTGCAATTAGAGGAAGTGTTGCAACAAACAAACATCTATAAATGGAAAGATAATACAAAGAAAAGTAAAATATTTGCTCCATGCATCCAACAGACAAGACAAGAACACGATTTTTGGGACGACGCTTATATTGTTGTGCAGCAATTTGATGCAAAACAAGAAGGTGTATCCAGATCTCCTCAATGGGATGGGTTCTTTGTAGTCCTCAGCACTTCAGATCTAAGCTTTCTCTCTCTTGTAGATGTAGAAAACCTAATGTAGAAGGTAGAGCTCAATGGGAGCAACAATGGCAGAAAATGAGACCGAGTGTATAGATCCAGAGTGATCTAGTATGCAACAAAGGGTGAAGAATGAAGGGGAAAACCCTCCTATTTATAACAAAATATTGGGTCATTCTAGATCTTGGTGCATGATTAAAATAATGTTAACCAAATCTAGATCCACCTCTATGGAATATTTTATTATTATTTGTTGGAGTGAAAGGGTGTTTGACTTGGGTCAAATCCCTTGATTAGTGAAAAATAAATAAATAAATGATTTATTTATCTTTTTAAGGAAGTGGTTGGGATATAATCAAATAAATAATGATTTATTTGATTAATGGTGGTTGATTTTGTCATATTTAACAAGGAATATTATTTAAATAATTATTCCTAGAAAATAATAAGATAACTATGGGTTTATCTCATTAATTTCTTTGTTTTTGGGTTAAACATGACTGGGAATAATAATTAAATTATGGTTTAATTAATTATTCCTTTTGGGGTTTCCTAATTAACATAGTGAAAGCAGCTTTACTTGGGGTAAAACTGGTCTTACATGGTGTACTTGGGTCCATCTAATGATAAAAGGTTAGATGACCAAAAAATGGTGTAACAGATTGCCCCCCAGCGTGCGAGTGTCAGGAGGAAATCGTATGACCGAAGTACGTTGTAAGAACACAATCACTAGACAACAAAAGGGATGTCAGAGAGAGAAATGTGAGGTAGATAGTGTGCTGAAGGACTAGACCCTGAGGAGACGAGACTCGCAGGTGCAACAAGTCTCTTTTATGAGAGGGTACCTGTGCTGAAGGCGGCGGGGGAGGTATACCTATGCCCGCCGTGACAAAGTACAAAAGAATAGTGTGTCTAGTAAACAAGGGACCGAACCATAGAGTACAACTGGCATAATCAAGGGCCAGATAAAAATACAATGAAGAGTCTCACATACATGCTGTGCCTGGGATAACAGCCAGGACTAGTACAATAATATCTGAGTACATGAGATAAACACAACCCAAATGCCCC